>VYZP01024232.1:382-16691 GCA_013400635.1 Hypocryptadius cinnamomeus | reverse complement strand
AAAAAAAAAAAAAGGCAGAACAAGATAGGCATTACTGTTCTTTTTGTGACAGGGTTTGCCAACACCCTCTGAGCAGAGGCACCCCTGTAAATGTCATCAGGAGCCCTCACACAGGGACTGGCAGGGCACAGACCCAGCTTGGCTCCTCTAAGACTACGATCAGGAGGGCACCTGAGCACACAACTTACCTGTCCTGCTCAGCTCAGTTCTGCAGCAGAGCCCTGACAACACAGGCTGCAGCTGAGTGAAAAAGCAGCTTCTCAGAGAGCACGAGCAGTGGCACTGAGCTGCACCTGGCTCATGGCACAGATACAGCCTGGCCAGGCAGGTAAGGCTGAGCCAGGGCTGGGACAGTCACAGGGGCTGCTGTGAGCTCCCACCCTTCTGCCACCAGCCTTTCGTGGTGCCAGCTGCTCAACCTTCTTTCCAAAAAGAGGAAAGGATTACTAAAGCTTGGTTTAGTATTTACAATGTTATCTCCAGGAATGTCATCGCTTCTGTTTCAAGGACTGAATCAAGTCACTTCTACCAATACCTTACAAATCAATTTGCAGCTTGCAACAAAGTTCACCTTTCAAACACAGCAGCATTTCCTCCAAATCTTTATGCTGCATTCTATGAAGCATTCTCTTTTAGCTTTTCTTTTAAACCAGAGACTTGAGAAATAAAAGAGGTAAATGTTGTTCCTATACATTAGATATTCACAGATCCAATTGATTTTGTTCCTGAAATCCAGCAAAATTAATGGAAGAACTTTAAATGATCTGAAAAATCTCCATTGTGGCTACAGACATGGCTGCAGCTGTATCAGCCTTCACCCCTGGCACAGTCTGTGTTTTTACTCTGATGGAAGGTGTCCCTGCCATGGGAGAGGGTTGGAATGAGAGGGTCCCTTCCAACCCAAACCAGTCTGTGATTCCATATTTCCAATCCTTCAGCCTTGTTCTGGGTATAAAGGGGAATGGATGATCCATCTTTCAAAGATTAATAAAAACCAACAGAGGGGGCTAAACTTTTTGCACTCTTTTGCACCTCAACTGACCATGTATTTGCCAACAGGAACATAAAACTGCTGTATTATGGCAAAATAAAACAAGGCCCAGATTTTCACCTGCAGCAGGCAAGGCACTGCACTGATTAACACCCAACCCAACACTGAAATGCTCAAGTTTCAGTGCTGGTTTATGGGTACAGTCCTAGTCCTCTCTTCCTGCTGCCCATAAACTCCAAAGAAAATGGTTCAGTTTGCTTTTGACTTGGATGGGGCTGCTTGTTTCACACCAAGAACCCTCAAGTCTAGGAAACACAATAATCCGAAGGGTTAAGTGACTGCATAAACATAAATTATTTAACACAGTGGAATCCTCACATCCTGATTTGAAACAGGGCTAAAATCTTTTTATTTCTCAGAGTATCCCATTACCAGGTGTTCAGCACTGGCATTTACTCCAGCCAGGTCTGCCCTGCAGCACTGCTTCCTTACACAAATTAAAAGCAACAAACAGCAGCTTATGGAGTCCAAACTCTGAATGTCTCCATTGATCTCATGTAAGCAAAAATTAAACCATTAGTTCTGGTCATCTGCAACAGCAAATGCATCTGAAATGTAGCAAGGTGGGAGGGAAAGAACAGAGGAGTTTTTCAATGTTTTACCCATTTATCAAGGACCACAGAGTGCTGTGTAGAGGGGTTTTGGTAAGATCTCTCCTTCCCCTTCCACACACACACTAAACTAAATTACCACCAGTTTTCAATCCAAAAGGTCCCCAGAACACAACAGGCTCTGAAAAGCTCCCACACAGACACAAACCAGCAGTCTAAATATTCCCTCCATAAAGTTCCACCGAGTGACTTTGGGACAAACAGTTCACTTGTGGATGTGTCTGAGATGCCACCTGGGTATCTGAGGAGAGCCTGAACGATCCCAAAGGGCTTTGTGCTTCCTGCACTAAGCTGAGCGTGCAATGGCAGTGATAGTTGAGCAAACACTGTCCAGGCAAGGCTGCATTTCCCCTCTGCTTTCAGGAGTCCCCCACACTACCCTTCTCTGAGCAAGAAAAGCACATTTTTGCAGTACAACAAGCCATAATTAGTCCACGTACGGAATAATGCACTTGGTGGCATTGTACAGACTCTTAAAAGGCTCTATCTGCAACACAGAGCAGCTTCAGGCTTGGATTATCTCTGTGAAAGCAAATAAAACAATAATAATAGCATTAAATATAGGTCATAGCACCTTTGGCATTTTTGTCCAAATAGACTTCAACATAGGACGTGGGGACATAGCCCTCCTCATCTTCGTTCTTTCGGATCCGCGTCCAGCCGTCCCCTTTGTCTTCTTCTATTACATAGAGCATCTCTCCTTCTGCTACAGAGATTGTTCCTTCATTCTGACCTGAAACACACAGCAACAGGGACTTCAGGCTGTGCTGCACAGCAGGAATCAGTAACTCAGACCACGGGTAGGCACAGCTTTTGGTGCATCACTGGCAGCCAGAACAGGAGCTTGTGATTCAGAAGGCAGCAGTGTGTACATAAAGAACCAGAAATGTGACCCTGACAGGAGAGTTTTGGTTCTTTCTCTTGTAGAGTTCTTGTGCAA
This sequence comes from Hypocryptadius cinnamomeus, assembly GCA_013400635.1. Taxonomy (NCBI): domain Eukaryota; kingdom Metazoa; phylum Chordata; class Aves; order Passeriformes; family Zosteropidae; genus Hypocryptadius; species Hypocryptadius cinnamomeus. The sequence goes on along the minus strand of VYZP01024232.1, from coordinate 14,089 downwards.
CAGGAGAAAAATCCCTGTCTTGGTGCCTTTCTACAGAATCACACCAGAGCCTCACTTGCCCTCTGGCTATTTAAGGTTTAATGAAGGTTTCCCACTGGCCCTTGGCATATAAATTTAAAAAACCCCAGTCAGTGAAACGAGGGTAAACTTTGAGCGATACCTTCAAATGCATAGAGAGCTTTACACGTTCCTATGGTGGGTAGTGGTTCTTCATCATCAAACTCATCGTCAAAGTCTGTTGCAGGTACTTTCATCTCAGTCTCCTGGCTTTGCTCTTCTGTGTAACTGCCATCGGGGCTGCTCAAGAGAGGAAAAACACAGCAACTATAGCAACCAACCTCAGCAGCAGAGAGACCAGGCTTGGGACAAGGGGATCAACTCCAGCTGGAGCAGCTCAGTGATTCCAGAGCTTGCTTGGAGCTGGCTGTGACTACAGATAAGTGAGAACCCTCATTTTTACCATTAAAAGCTGTGAAAATGCACTGGCTCACAGCAGTGAGCGAGGGGGCTGTCACACAGCTCACCACAGCCAGAAAGCAGCAATTTGAGGCAGGGTAAGGCAGGACGAGGCTGCAGAGCCCTGGTGTGCCTGCAGAGGCTCTGCTGAGCCCCAGCCCGTACAGATACTGTACCTCTCCCGGTCCTGGGCACAGCTGTTCACTCCTGACGGGTTCTGTGCCTCGTAGACCCCGCTCTGGCGCCGGAGCTGCTCGCTCCGTGCCGGCAGCCGCCCCTCCACCTCTGCCAGCCAGCCCTGCCAGACAGACAGACAGACAGACAAAGTTCACCCTGTTCACCAGGCTACAGAACACAGACTGGTTTGTAAGCACGTTCACATTTTCCTTTGAGTGGCAGCGGTCACTTGTTCAAATTCTGGATTGTCTTGCTGAAAAATACACTTATTGAAAATGTAACTATTTTTTGGCACTGGGTCCTGGAAACACCGTGACAGACAAGCAGGTAACAGCCAGCAGGAGATGATGCTGCTCTAGTCACAATCAAGTAAAATAATGTGTGGCTGCTTAGAGCAGTCTGAGTAACACCAGAAACTCAGCAACTGCTGAATGCACAAGAACAAAAGCTGGGGAGAATGAAAGAGCCACTGATTTCAAATGGGTAGGAAAGCAATGGATAGTAAGACCACATCTGAAATTAATGGGCTGTATCTGTTTATGTTCAAAGCATAATGTAGAAAGTGAAGTCTTTTCTCAGCTGTCTAATCCTTCTCCTGTAATTATAATGGGCTTCATCTATGCCAAACACTCCCCTTCTGTTCTGGAGATTTTATATCACTAAGCAGCTTCCTGTTCATGGCAGACTATTCCTTAAAACATATTTCATCTGATGGCTTGTGTCTTGCTGTTAGTCTCTAAATGGTGCTTTGCATTTATGTCACTCTGATTTTCCACAGACATCTGTAACATGATGCTTCAATCTATTTAATTAATTAAATAAGCAACTGAAGCCCTCTGGGCAGTCCAGAGAGCACTACATTTTCTCTTTACCTCCTCTTAGCACAATTTGTTTTCTGTGGCAAATTTAACTGTGGGCTGACTGCCACAGGAGATGGTGCATGTTTGTGTTACACAAATCAGCTCAAAGACCCCAATTAATGCACGTGCTCACGTAGCCCTTGCCCTCACACACCAAAGTGCATCAATACATCTGGAAAAGCCAGGAAGGCCCTGCTCAGACCTGAGCATTTGCTGAGCTGCTTTTTACTGAAATGTCTCTTCTCATACCTCGAATTTCTGAACTTCTAATCGCAGCTTTTCAATGTTCTGCCCAAGCTCTGCCAATCTGTGGTCCACGCTCGCTGCGTCTCCCATCTGGGGGTTCTTGATATACACATCTTTCATCTTTGTTAAGGCATCTCTGAGGGGCAAAACAAAAATCAAACACATTTAGTGCAGCTGGGGGTGGGTAAATGCCTTTAGTAAACTGTCTCTTCTTCACTCTGAGGTTCACTCTAAGCTATCACAAAGGGAACTGAGAACACCCAGATGGGGCTTTTGCCCTCTACAGAACCAGCCATTAAAAAAGAACAGTAAATTATTTGCCAGAAGAGAATTTACACTGTCAGAGATAAAACCACAGTGAGTTACCTACAATGTGAGAATATACTTGATATTGATTTTTCAGCCTGACATGGTTTTTTATGTACTACAACAGTACCTACTTGCTGCCCTGGGGAAAATAATAATAATAATAAATCTCACAACCATTGCAATCTGTGACAGCTCCAACTTTCTAGACTAATATCTTCCCAGTTTTCAGGGCATAGACAAACAGTTGAATCATTATCATCCATCATGGGTTGACCTCCAGCTGAGAAAGTGGAACAAAGATGTATCAATAACAGAAATGGAGGGCAAACAAGAAATTCTCACCCTGCCTGTTGCAGCTTGTCTTTAGCAACCCAAATAATCTGAAAGACATTTATTTGTTTCACACTGCTTAAAAGGAAGCTGGCTCCAGATGGTTTGTGTTTGCCACAGCACAGGGACAGACAGACTTAAGGCTACAAAATGTGACCCTGTGTCCAGCTGAGTCCCAGGGCAGCTTCTCTCAGCTGCTGATGGACATTTCTGAGCTGAAAATGGAATTGTGGGCTGTTTTAGGCACAACTATTTAGATTTTTTCTAGGCATTAGCTGGTGGGAGAGAGGTTAATGAGAGTCCCATGGCTCAAGTTAACACTCTTTATACTTTAGAGTTTCCCACCAAACTCTTGACAATTGCAATCCTGTGCCTTTGCCTTTGTGCACGGAAACTGGGAAAAAGTGTGGGTGGCAAGGAAGTGGGACTGCTCTGTGCCTGAAGCCTTAAGGGACAATGTTGCAAACATATGAGCCAAAATTATTACTGTTTGTTTAACTCTTATTTAACTGCTGGTGTTATTTTCTCCATCATAAACAATCTTCATTTAAACTTCACTCTGCTGCAATTCCATATCTGATTTTAGTGTTGGGTTACCTCAGAATCAATACAGAACAGAAAGAAAATCCTGCACAGAGGCGAACCTAAGAGGTTACCACAGAGGAAAAAAACAAAGCAATGAGAAATCATTAACCACATGCAATTTTCTTTTCTTGTCCATGATATGAAATATAAAGGAAAAATTCTGGGTTAGTAGGCAAAATAAATAGGTTCTTGAAAGCAAGCTGACACAAAATGTAGGCACATGTGTACAAATGCAAAGCAGTATTTAGGAAGAGACCAATCTTGAAATCCTCCAGGGAAGAAAAGTTCTGTGTCTCACAAACAAAACATGCTGAATCTTTAATGCAACTACAGAATGTGAGCAAACACAAAGCACAAATACAGGCTGCCAGAATCAATTAAAAGTGTGTAGCTAAAATAGCCTTATTCTCAACCAGAATGATAAATGCAGCCTTGTAGAAAAAGCATTCACAGAAGCACAAGAGTCATTATCTTCCTGCTTCCAGGAAATCTGAGCTACTGATCAGACTTTGGATGATGCCATCATCTCATAACAGCCTCTCCTGTTGGGATGTACCCACATCCATCACACACAGGGGCTCTGCTCAGTGCAATTTCACTTTTCATTGGAGGGGTTTGACTCACCTTGAATCCATCTCTTTCTGAATGTCCCTGTTTAGTTCATCGACCTTTTGCTGAAGCTTCTTCCTTCTTTGCTCTGGTGGGAGGTTGCTGAAGTCTTCTGGGCCTGCTCCCTGCACAGAGGGGAGTGGAGGGTGGGGGGGATGAGGAGAAAAATTAATAATCAGAGTCTGAAAGAATCCTTTGGGATTGCATTTTGAAAGCAGCTCACAAAAATCTGTGCAAAATCACAGTGGTCTGAAGCATTGTTCTCATTTGTAGTGTGTTACCAGTCCCTGCATGGTGAGGAATCTGGATGCCCTCAAAATGATCCCAGGAACATCCTGCTTCCCTAACAGTGGCTAATGGAAGATCAGCTGGAGAATTCCAGAATTCAACAGCTAAGATGAGAAATTATTTTTATTTACAGTTGTATAAAATTTGTTTTAACGGAGTTCCCTTCTCATGGAAAGCTGATCCTGCCTTCTTTCACCCAGCTACAAACAGCATTCCCATAGAAGCAGTTCCTGGCTTTTATTCCCATGTCACAGTTGCACTTCTCCTGTGCACTGCTGACTGACTGCTGGTCCAACACAGTTCATTTATGTCAGGGCTCTCCTGAACACACCAATCTAACAGAGGCATTCCCCACTGGACTCTGCAATTTAAAAAACATGCTGCTTACTTTCCAGGGTCCACATTCCTTGCCAAAGTCTCCCAGTTTTTCCTCTCTCACTTGTACTCACATAAAAACCAGAAGTGATATCAAAGCCATGGAACCAGTCAGTTTGAAATCATAACCAAAGGAAAAAAAAAAAAGTGAAGACCACAGTGGTTACCTTTGTGTGATTCTGCTTGAAAACCCCTTTTCTGCCTTCTGCTATGTCTCCTCTTGATTGCCTCAATTTGATATAGCAGATAGATGACACATAAAATACATCCACACTCTTTTCTTCACAGTAACACTTATTTTTGTCTTGCCAGAAGGCAATGGAGGCAGCTTGGGTGGGCTATACTGAATACATATTAATACTGATTAGTAGCACCATAAGGGAGTGAGGTTCTGTGCATGAGCTTGAATTTGGGCACCTTTTGCTCCTTTTGGCTTCTGCTCATTCCCTGTCCCATTTCCAAGGGGGAACAGGGGAGATAGAAGGGTAAAACCACAAATCTGAGTAACCAAGTTCAGTGGTCCCTCAGCTTACTGAGAGCCTTGAGCAGGGCTGGGCCATCAGTCCTGCTAAAACACCAAATTTCTCTCTGAGGAGAGGGATTTAGAGGAGACACTGCCACAAAAGCTGCTCATTAGACCTTGGCTCTGTACTGAATGTGCTGGGACTCTGTGACTTTCTCCTGCAGCTGTTCAAAACCAAAGTCTGGGGGTGTCAGAGGGCTGGAGGACAACCACACACAGGTCACCTTCTCCTCTGGAGTGGCCATTCCAAAGTCACAGAGCAGGCCTGGGGAAACTACTGTTGTACTGATTGTCTGCCAAAGACGGCATGTGCTTCTAGTGAAGCCTTGATCATTTCTGCAATAATACACTTAAAATTCCATTTGTGAGACAATGAGAAAGCAAATTTAAGACAAATTACTAAGAAAGTTATGCTGATTCTGGAACTTTGCCCACACAGAGTCCTACCAGTGCTTACATTACTTGATGTGCCTGGTAGAGGACACATCTATTTTAATTTATTCTTTAACGTTTAGGTTTTGCTTGACAGCAACTCCCACATCACAACAGATATGAGAGTGATTCAATCTATTTTATGGATAATCTACACTAAAGCCACACACATCTTTTTAAGGCAAAGCATCTGGAGGCAGCTTTGTAAACAAACAAGCACTTACAGGAAAGTCTAGATAACATTCTGACATATCCTCCTCACTTCTGAGCAGAAGAGACAGGCTTGAAAACATCCCCAGCTGCACATTAGTAGAATGCCACAGATAGAGTGAAATTTGGAAAAGCATCATTTTGGTATCTCATTTTTGATTCTTCAAGTTGATTCAAGAGTTCTAAACTGGACTAAAATCCAGCAGCTTGGCTCACAGTGCTTCAGACCATGGCAGGAGTGTTTCATGGAGCTGCACACCCAAGGCTGGGAGGTGACCTCACTCCAGCTTTAGGCTGTGCTCAGGAATGTCCTACCAGAAGCTGGAGCCCCTGCTCCAAAAAGGAGAGCCAAGGAGCAGTTTTTGCACATGCTGGGCACATTTCATGCTCTCAAGCACAAACACAGCTGGGCTGCCTCTCAAGTCGTGGACATTGCCTGTGATTTTAGAAATGCTGCAGCAGTGAGGTGAGGGTAAAGCTGTGCTATTTCTGATGTGCTGCTCACAAGGTCTCCTTGCAGAGATTGAGTTAGGATTCAAATTGTCCCAAGATGAAGGAGTGTGGAAACAGAGCCTGTGTTAGGACCAGTTTCTGGACTGAAGCTACGTGTGAGGAGAGCATCAGCTTTTTCAGCCCCAGTTTTGGCTCTTGCATAGTGAGGATCCAAGAGGAGATTACAAAAAGCTGCTTTTCTCCACCTGAGGTGAAAATGGGTCTCAGCTCTCCCTGCACATCTTTCCAATTTCTGCAAGTCCCAGGGAAAGGCCGTGTCAGCCATTTTTGGAGGATTTATTCCTGCATACAAAGGTTTAACTCAGCTACACAGCACACTAGCACCGTGACCAAGAAAATGAGTGGAAATCTGGTATAAATGCAGTGAACTCCCAGGACAGTGGCTTGGCAACAGCCAAAAAGGTTTGCACGTATTCCAGGCACTCCCATCATTCCTCAGACCTACCACAGGTCTTCAGTGAGAAGCAACCTTGCTAAAGGAGCCCAAGAAAGTCACTGTGCTGTCAGAGCAGCAGCAGGACCCAAAATTGCCAGAGATGCTCCAGGCTCAGCTCTGGTGGCCCATGATGAGCTGGAGGAGCTGCCATGAGCACAAGAGGCCCACAGTGATGTGTCCAAGCACAAGATAAATGTAGAATCCCAGAATAGTTTGTGTTGGAGGGGATCTTAAAGTTTATCTTGTTCCAACCCCCTGCCATGACAGGGACACCTCCCACTATCCCAGGTTGCTCCAAACCCTGTCCAACCTGGCCTTGGACACTTCCAGGGATGTGGCAGCCACAGCTTCTCTGGGCACCCTGTGCCAGGGCCTCACCACCCTCACAGGGAAGAGAAAGAGCACCCAAAGCACAAACTGGTGAGCAACAAGAGAACTTGGAATCTGACACAGCTTAGGTGCCCCTGTGGATCCTCTGAGGTCCCCAAATGCCATCACTGGCTGTGGCCCTCGTGTGTTTGCACAAGGTGGGGCAGCAAACCAGGCACATTCTCCTGCTGAGGGGCTCTCCAGGGCCAGAGGAATGTGGCCAAGCTGTGGGACACAGCAAGGTGTGGAGTGTCTCAAGCAAAGCAGCACCTTGTGCATGGAGTTCAGCACGTAATTTGCTTTCCCAGGTCTGTTCACCCCTTCCCTTTCCAGCTCAGTAACATCTTTATCTTACCATAGTTCAAGTAACCTTCCCAGCTGCATCCAAGATGGAATTTAAGATTCACACAGACTCATATCTCTCAATTTGCAAATTCAAATCAGATTGAGTTAACCTTGTTGGTTAAAGTTTACAAAACTTTAATTAATGTCATTATTGGTTATTCTGAAGGACTACATAGGGCTGTAAAATGTAGGTGATAACGATGCAGATTTCCAGTAATACTGGACATGGAAAGCAAACTTTGCAGCTACTTTACACAGAAAGACATGCATGGCTCTCTGGGAAAAGTCCAGCAAGCACAGACACCTTTATTTTATTTTTTTCCCCTTCTTTTTATGTTTTAATGTATACTCATACAATAGCAGAATTGTTCAATAGTGTTTTTCTACATTTTCATAGCCCTAGATTATAAAAGTGAAAACTAAACTATATATTAGAGTTAATTTTTTAGCAGCTTATTAGAAGACTGAATTCTGATCACCTCTATTAGACTCCAGACCTGTGTATTCAGATTTATCTGATAAATGTCAAAAAAAGCAAACACAAAGAAGAAACAAATTTAACAGTTAATTTCAGTGTCATGTCACATGTGGCACAGTGCACATTAAAACACACACAGGAAATTGTGATTAAAACACAGGACAGGCATGCTGTAAATGTGCTTACCAGCTTGAGAGAAAGCTTCATGTAAAATTGGAGAGATATAGGGTGGGGGGAGAGAGAGAAAAAACAACAATGCATCAGTAGAAGAGGAACTTTTTGAGAATGATGTTACAACAAAATGACACAATCCCCTTGCTGTTGGAAGGCAAAATGGGTCACACTAACAGATCTGTGCAAAAGTTCACAAGATGGGCTTGGGAGCTGCCATGACCTGGCCAGAAACAGGAATGGGAAGTGCAGGACCTGGGCACAGGTGAGATCAGACCTGGACTGACTGACAGCAGCTACACCAACAACGCTGGGAGTTCTCATCACAGCACTGAGGTGGGAAAAACTCACAGCTTGCAAATGCATGGGCATCACTTTAGATCAAAAATGTGCTGAAGTGCATCAGCCACTTCATGGAAGGGCTCTGGGGGTGAGGTCAGCCCTGAGCCAAGCCTCAGTGGAGAGGAGAGGAGCAGCTCCAGCAGCATCCAGCACCATGGACCTCCAGGGAATGCCTGGTTCTTGGCTATAGTCAAAGGACAACACCCCTGGACTGTCCCTGTGGACTGCAGAGGCTGCCCAGGCAGGCACAGAAAGCCATTTCACATTCTTGAACAATTCAGAAACAAATACTCAGACTCAAACGTACTTTGGCCATAGTCGGACAAGGTCAGGCCCAAGGAGGAGGAAAAAAACATCTATTCTCTTGACACCAAATTGGTTCTATGACAGCATGGTAAGACATTATTCAACCTCCTTAAATGATATACATGATCTAATTCTTCAGAAGTTACTACATTTCCTGGGACAGAGCCCAAATACTATCTTTTAGTTACTCTGGGAAAGCAAGACTGAAGGCAGTGTGTGCCCATGGAGCAGCACCTGCCCTGCCTCACCTGCACACACAGCTCTGGGCAGGTGCCCCAGAAACTCCCAGGTGAACAACTGTGCCTGGGCACACAACCACCAAAATTCCCAAAGCATCTTCCAGCATTGCAAAATGACAAAACAGCTGCAGTTCAGAAGGATTTCCAAGAGATAGAGGGACTGACAGTGCTCAGTTCTGTGCCAAGCACAAGTGAGCTGCTGCTCAGGATCTAAAGCCAGATAGAAAAGGAGAATCCAAACTCCACCCAGCCTCCTCCTCCTCCTCCAGCAAGGGGCACTGAGCTGCCCTGCCAGCTTTCAGGGACAGTTGTGAAATGCTCCAACTACCCAACAAACTTGAGGTGCATAAAAGCACACACACTCCATGTTAACAACAGCTGGGAGGTAAAAGCTGGAAAATGCCTCTCTCCAGGCATTTGTGCTGCCAGACTTGGAAACCTCCTTCCATTCAAGTTCTCTGTCACTACCAACAGCTCCTGGCAATGGTGTTCTCAAACAGATACTCCATTTCTAGCAAAAACACAGTTCATTAGGATGGGATTTAAAATAAAGGCTCCACACCTCTTTGTGGGCAGCTGATCTAAGAAATACACTTTTTTTTCCCCCCCAAAATAACAATTCCCAATAGTTACCAGGATTTTTACAGCAACACATGCTAGCCATTCAAGGAAAATAAATGATCTTGAAATAACAGTGAAATGCTGCATGTGAACTGACCCTTCAGTGACAATGCAGCAATGACCCTTCCCTCTGCAGTCCAGTCCATTAGGGAACAAACACATGATAATAATCACAGTGCCATGAAGAAATTCACCCTCTGAGCTAAAGAGGCCATTAAAAAAATAAAGCAAACAAAATCGATCCACTGGAGAAAGTAATCATAGAAGGAGAAAGAATGGTCTGAAGAAATTCAGCGTAGGCAGCTTGTGTTTGCATCATTGCTTTAGCACTCCTGTGAACTTTAGCATAGACATGATCAGCACAAATTGAGATTCTTGTACATAGATACAGACAAGACTCATGGTGCAGAATAAATATTTACCTATGAAGCACTCTAAAAAGGCACAAATGTATGCTACATGCGCTAGTGGCTAAACACTACTCACTCTAAAGGCACTAAATACTGCGGAGAATCATCTGCATCAAGGCTATTCTTTTGCTGCAAATTCAGCAAATTTGAAAGGGATTACAGACACTGTATGCCCAATTCTTTTGCTGTTAAGTATGACAAAAATAGAGAACTTATTAATAGCATTTCCAAATAGTAAATCAGGGATTGTTATAACCAGTATAAATAAAGCAGTTCATAGGCTGGAAACGATGAAATGCTGAAATAAGTCATGTTCACAGTTTTCCATTTCTGAAATGTATTGGTAATTTTACATGACAGTGATTCAGTTTCTATAAACAAATAGAAGCAGATTGAAAATAAATCTGCATTAAACACTACATGACTACTTTTGCCCATTCTATTGGGTTTTCACAGCTAGAAACTTGCTCACAGCTCCTGGGAGAACAAAGGTGTTTTCCCCCTGAATGATCAAATAAGTTACATTTCCTTGAAATGAGCAAATGTGTTTCAAGCTGTCAATTTAAACCAAGCCTAGCTTAGTCTTGCAGGGAAAATAATGAAGAGTCTAAGAGCCACAAGCTTCAATAACACATGAGAGAGCATGAAAGCCAGCAGGTCCATGTGTTATTGGACAGTCACGGCCACTAACCTCACTTACAGAAAACAGGGTTGAAATAAATCACTGGACTTCCATACATACAACCAAGAGGTAATTTTCTTTTATTTTTTTAGTGGCCCTGTAACAATCTCCCCATACTCTGCTTTGTCCAAGTAGCAGATTTAGAGGTCACATATCTTGATTACATGAACTATCATCATTATAGACAGCTCACAGAAGCTTCCAAAGGCTCTAGGGAATGCTTCACAACCAAGGCACAGAATTCCTGTCCATCAGGGCTCATGATGCTCAAGACTGCATTAATTAAATCATTTAAAATACATGTGCAGAACCTGTTTGCAACACTTTGAATTTCACAGGTCCAGCTACTTTAATTGTGCCAATTTCAGCATTTCCAGGACTAGCAGACATTATCTTTCCTGCACATCACACTGTAAGCTGCCACTTGCCTCCCACCGAATTTTCCTCGGCTCTTTGACAAAGCACATTCCCACAGCACACTCGGGCCGGCGTTGTAAGTGGGGTTAGCGACTGTGTAGCAACAGTATGGGCTGATCACACCATACTCAGACTTACAACATATTCCCTAGCTTCAACGGCACACGTGGGTGTCCCTAAAGTCCTCTTCATGAGTTCTTTGTGAATATACAAAGACTGTGTCTGCTGGTGAGTCAGCAAGAGAAAACACACATTGGTTACACCGGGGATGAGCGCGGCACTTGTGTTCACTGCTTCTACAGCAAAAGACAGCTTGGTGTTTAACTACCCTCAAAGTGCAGAGTGGCAGCCTCCTGGGAGCCAGGTGGATATTAAGAGTTCAGCATGCTCAGAGAGATCAGAAAACATGGTATTTTTAAATGCTTGTTTAAATACCAAGGTCAGAAGGCATCTCTCTCGGTGCTAGAACCAGCCATGGATTTAATGACCCCACCCACCGAAAAGTGCCAGTCTTGGCACAGAGAGAGACACTTTGGAACAACAAGTGTTCCCAGGGCAGGGAACAGAGCAGGTTGGAGAAGGGGTGCTTTGCTTGCTGCCTGTGCATGCTCACAGAACAACAAAGTACTGATCAGTGGGGCAGATTCAGAGCTGGGTGTCGAGGGACAGGAGTGCAGAGTGTCAGAGGAGACGGGCGGGGAGGGACACAGCAACGGGTGCAATGGAAATAAAATCACATTGTAATGAAGTCAACAACTTCCACTAGAAAGGAAACCACAAAATTTCCTCCATGTGCTTTATGGAACTTGGATACTGGCAGCAATGTCTGCCCCAGCTCCCAGACCATCCTCCCTGCTCAGCCACTTCCCGGGCTCTGGGGAGAGGGAGGAAAGCCAAGTCCAGCGCACACGGAGTCATTCAAAGGTGTAAGTTCTACCCCTGGATGTTGTTAGTTTGGAGGATTGCTCTTTTAAAAAAAGGGTGCTGATGTTACTGCTGCTGCAGCAATAAAACTAAAGAACACAAAATTAATACCAACCAGCAGAATACCGAGTTTCCTTTGTCCTCAAAATGGAATTAGAAAAAGCAGAGCAAGCATAAATGAAATTATAAGTTATGTAACTGGTTCCTCTTTCTTTGTGCTCTTCTGGCTTTAACTTCCCTAAAGAAATGAAGTTGATTTGAACTGCTACACTAATTTTGTAGTGTCTTTTAAAGCAGCTATTCGAAAAAACACTCACAAAATTGTATGACAGTTTTTTCCCCTTCTCCTAGCTCTGATCCATAATAAGTGCTCTAACAGTTTTATGGTATTCTCTATAATGGACATTTCTGCTGCTGGGGTTAGAAGAAAAAAGCTTTGAGGGAAATACAAAAATGTGATTAGAAAACCATAGACACTGACAAGAGTCAGCACCTAAATATTTAATTTTTTTTAACAGACTAGGATTTCATATTGGCAGTGACCACTGATACTGGTATTGGTGCCTCCACATTAACCTTGCATCTGTTGTGAATTGTTCAGGCATCTGTTTCCTTCCATGAAAACAAGATTCATTGGATTTTTGGTTTGGAAGCAAAATTAAAACCAGACTGGGCACAGAACATATCATAGCTAATTATATAATGTGTTTTAACAGTCACCAGCGATTTTGCCAAATGCAACCTAAGATGCTAAACCAAAATTTTAAAAGGAAATTGCTAAAACACTCTCCCTCTCCAGACACGTTCTGATCTCCCAGATTTCAAGGAGGAGCTGTATGGGAATCCATTCCCGTGCTGTGTTTCAAGGATCAATTACAATGTGCAATTCCTGCTGCTGGAATTTATCCTGCTATGGTCTCAGGACTTGCTCATGTCAAACAGTTACTTTTCTTTTCCTTATCCCTTAAGACAATGCAAAAAAAGGAGTGTGATCCCATTTTTTCTGAAATAAACTTTTTCCCCTGGCTTTGTAGGATTTGAGAGCTCAGGTCATCAAGAAATCCAGGGAGCACCTGCTTGGCAATTTGGCTGAATACTCTAAAATAAGACTTAAAGAGCCTTGTGGGCACCTTCACTGAAGGTGTCTGGAGTGGAATTCTGCCAAGGAACAAGCAGTGCAGAGACAATTCAGAGCAAATGAAATGATCCAGAGTCCCAACTCCTGTTACACTGTGCTGCCCTGCTGGTCCCTGCACGACCTTCCAAACAGCTGCTTCCCTGATGTACAGATCAAATGTTCTTTTTCACCTGATAAATTTAAAGGATTTGTGGGTGGTTCTTGATTTTCTTTTTGCCTGGTTAGAATGATTTTATTTTTGAAGGTCATATGGCACTTTGATGATCTCTTAGTCTGACCATTTGTAAAATACAAATCACCAAGGAGCTCTAAAATGTGAATTTGACGAGTCTCCAAATGAGACAGAGTAAGTTGCCAGAGGTTTTCAGCCTCTGCTCCTCCTCCATATCTCTAAATGATCCAAAGGGCCTGAGTTCATCCCTCTGGGATAAGAGATGATGATCTGAACACTGGACTCCAAATCCTCAGGATGAGTCAGGCAGGAAAAGTATTTACATACAAACATCCTGGTAGCTGACAGGGGAAGGAAATGAAATAGCAAAAGAACACAGTGAAAGGTTTAAATGAAGATTTAGCAATAGCCCTTCCTTGCACATTCTCAATGAATGTGTCAGCAGAAATTTGAAGAATTCCAGAGAAGACTATAGGACATTGTTCTCATTACTTTGCCTTTCACACAAAGGACTTAAAACAATATGGCATGCAGAATTCTTAAGGTGTGCTTGGATTTCCTAGCTTTTCAATACATAAAATAATGGACTTCTTTCAGGAACTGTGTATTAGTTATAATTGCTTATATGGCCAAGCAATCGGCCAATAGGGATTTGTACATTTGAAATACAAACTGGTGAAGTGCCCATGGAACTAAAAACCAGTATTTTTAAGTCAAGTAGGAAATACTCATTTCAACATTCTG
>VYZP01024230.1:0-37084 GCA_013400635.1 Hypocryptadius cinnamomeus | reverse complement strand
TGGCTGCCTCTGGATCCCTGGAAGTCTCCAAAGCCAGGTTTGACAGGGCTTGAATCAACCTGAGATAGTGGAAGGTGTCCCTGCCCATGGCAGGGGCTTGGAACAAGACGAACTTTAAGGTCCCTTCCAACCCAAACCATTCCATGCTAAAGCAGTATTCTGTTTTCCACAAATATTCTGAAATTTTCTTGGCTCTTCAGGACATTCCTATGCAAGATATAAGTTTTTTTATTCCTGAAGATAGAACGGGATGTTCTCCGTTAATAATTTCATTTTGATTATTTTAATAAGCAGCCTACATTGCTGAAATGTTACTATATTCCCTCAATATTTCATGAATTTAAAAAATTGAGGAAGTTACGACTGCAAGGAAATCATTACTAGATAATGACGTTTACACAAAAATACCAAATCTCTGACTTCCATTCTGTAGAGCATCTTTTAACAGCTTTTTTTGGTTTTCCGTCAGGAAAAAAGTGCTGGATTAGTTAACTAAAAAGGGAACACTACATGAAGATAGTCTGGAAACATCTTCAGTGTTTCAAATAGTCTACTGGTTAGCAAAATATCTTTATTCTACTAGAAAAAGAAGTGATTTCCAAAGACTCTTTTCTAATAAAGAAAGGTTAATTCCAAATTATGATCACTACTAAACACTTGTGTACTGTATCTATCAAACTTATTACTAAATATCAAATAGGTTTAAACTACATTGATTCTACTCTTCTCACAGTAAAACTTCATGTAAAGTTATGAGTTTTGAGTCACTGCTGGATTATATTTTGACCTGCTTTTCTCCTTTTGCAATTCAAGGTAAAAAATACAAAAGCAACAATCACCTGCTCTCACTCTCAGGCACATTTACAATACCGTATAATTCAGGAACCTTTTGCTGAAATCATGCAAAGAAGTCTCCTAATTGCATATGGACTAAAAATGCTCTGTAAGCTGTGCACTTGTTATTTGAGCTTTAAAAAAGAAAAAAATAATTAAATAGGAATGAAAAATGTAAAAGCATTCTGATTTCTAATAATCACACCTATTTCAAAGCACATAAGATTTGTTAATGAACCATTTTAATTTTCACAATGTTCTGATAACTTTATGATTAGTCTATTTCTTTTAATATCCAAGAGCAATCAGCAAGTGCAAGCCAAACGATACAAGTAATTTGAAAAATAAAAAAAAACAACAAAACCAACACAGCGTATCAAAATGTACATTAAAACTTAGGAACATGACACATAACCAACATGTGCCTTTAGCACTAAAAATTGTTTCTGTTTATTATTAATCAGAAAATGCTCAAATGGATTTATTCGAAGATAAAGATGAATTCCACTTGAATATTTTCTTAATTTCAGCAGAATAAGGCACTTGGAGAAGATCTTATTTCTCAATAAAATTTCCAATTCACACACAGACTGCTCGGAGAAAGGAACAATATTTTCTTAATTTCAGCAGAATAAGGCACTTTTAGAAAAGATCTTATTTCTCAATAAAATTTCCAATTCACACACAGACTGCTCAGAGAAAGGAACTATGTAAGGAATTACTATACGGAGAAAGGAACCTCTGAGAAATCTATAACTTCACTGAATCCTCAGAAGTTAAATAGTAATAAACACAAGGAATTTATGAAAATCCGTTATTTAATAAAAGGACAAATAGAAGAATTTTAACCAGATAACGTATTGTTCCAGCTCCAGGAACTGCTGACTTGGCAGAAAAAAATGCTACATTAGCCAGAATGTGAAATAATGTCTCACATATATCTTCTGGGGTCTGTGTTTCACAGCAGTAAGCAGAGCAGTTTTACAAGCACCTAAATTAGAAATGACTTCTCCAAGAGTTAGGCCTGTGCATATTTATGTAATGGGGCTTTCGAGCCAAAGGGTAATGCTTGAGATTTTAAGAAATCAACTGTATAAATTCATTTTTACAACCTCATATTTCACGTGGCAGTAGCAGGACTTTAATTGCGCCAAATGAACTATATAAGCCACTTATGGAATTAGCAAGAAAAAAATACTGAAAAAAATAGCTGTTTGTTTCAGATCCCTAACCAATTCTCCCGGAAATGCCTCCCTTTTCCTCCTCTTCCTCACGGACATAGGTGTAAGGTTCTCTACCTATACAGCAACTTTCAAACAGATCTTACACCTCCCAGCAAGTCATTAATCACATTTTGCTCCTTAGATTTGAAGACCATGCACTCAAGTCTTCTGTGAGACCCAAAAACCTACCTGGAATATGGAAATATGCATGTGCAGATCTATTTGCATATGCAAATGCTGCATCCTGCACCTGTGGACCTGCACAGGTTGGGGGTGACCTGATGGAGCAGCTCTGGGGAGAAGGACTTTGTGTCCTCATGGACAACCAGCTGTCCCTGAGCCAGCAGTGCACCCTGGTAGCCAAGAACACCAATGGCATACTGGGGTGCTTTAGGTAGAGCATTTCCAGCAGTGCAGGGAGGGGATCCTGCCCCTCTGCTCAGCCCTATGAGGCCACATTTGGAGAACCATGTGCAGTTCTGGGCTCCTCGGGATAGGAGACCTGGAGCTCCTGGAGCGGGGCCAGTGGAAGCTTCAAAGGTGATGAAGGGATTGAAGCATTTCCCTGCCCAGGAAAGGCTGAGGGAGTTGGGGCTGTTCAGCCTCAGGAGGAGCCCCAGCTGAGAGGGGCTCTCAGCCCTGGCTGTCCCTGGCTGTCCCTAGCTGTCCCTGGGCATCCCTGGGTGTCCGTGGGTGTCCCTGTCTGTCCCTGGGTGTCCTTGGCTGTCCCTCAATGTCCTTGGGTGTCCCTAGGTGCCCCTGGCTGTCCCTGGCTGTCCCTGTCTATCCCTGGCTGTCCCTGGCTGTCCCTATCTATCCCTGGCTGTCCCTGGGTGTCCCTGGCTGTCCCTGGCTGTCCTTGTCTATCCCTGGCTGTCCCTGGGTGTCCCTGGGTGTCCCTAGCTGTTCCTGGGTGTCCCTGGTTGTCCCTGGGTGTCCCTGTGTGCAGGGAGGGGCAGAGCAGGGCCCAGGCTCTGCTCCAGGGCCCAACAATGGCACCAGAGGAAGGGGCAGGGACTGAGCCCAGGGAGTTCCACCTGAACATGAGGAAGAAATTCTTCACTGAGAGCACTGAACAGATCGTCCAGAGAGGCTGTGGAGTCTCCTCCCTGGGGATATTCCAGAACTGCCTGGACACAGCCCTGTGCTCCAGGATGGCCCTGCTGGAGCAGGGACCTGGGACCAGGTGACCACTGTGGTTCCTTCCAGCCTGACCCATCTGGAATTCTGTGCATTCTTCCATACTTTTTGAGCCTTGAAGATGAACAATCTACAGATCAAATATCTCTAGTACGTCTAAACCCTGAAACCCAACTCAACATTTTCACAAGCAGATATGTTGTACTCTGTGAATAAATTCAGGAATTTCTTTACAGACTACATAAAAATACTATTTAGATTTTAAATAATAAATTGTGTAGCACAGAGGATGCATAATTAACCCAAGCCAGCTTTCCTCACTTTGAACTGTAAAAAGGGAATCTACTTCTGTGGTATTCATAAATAAGGAGAAATATTTGTGATGATCAAAACTTGGCTCATGAAAAATAAAAGTCACTCAGTTGTACTCAATAATTTTTCATCCATATCCCATAAAACTTTTTATTTATAACTCATTTCTAGTCTTAAATATTATTAAATATTTGTTTGGGATATCTGTTAATGACAATTCAGAATTACGGAGTAGTTTAGGTTGGAATGAACTCTTGGTTATATTTTAAACACCTCTTTAAAACACAGACAACTTTAACATCAAGCCAGGTTGCTCAAGGGTTCATCCAGTGAAGATCAGAATTCCATCCTTGGAGATTTTTCAAACCTCTCTGTCAAATGTTTGAATGTCTGATCAACTTCATGGGTGATCATGGGTGACTTTTTCGCTCCCAATATCCAGAATTTTCTCAGAATCACCTTGTGCCAATCGCACTTCATCCCAACACCATGAACCTCAGTTTTGCTTAAAATATAACAAATAACAATGTAGTTACTTTCTAATGGGTAGTAATAAATAAATTGCAGTCTAGATTTTTATTTTAAGCTCTTCCTGAAATATGTCACAAGAAAAACAGGTTTTGGAATTTTGGGAAAAATGAGACAGGATGAGAACCAGCTCCATGACAGCTCCTGATGTTCAGTAACCAAAGAAACACACTTTTGCCTACAAAAGTTATTACGCCTCTTCAAAGAGAACTTGGTGCTAAAATTCAACTTCAGACTATGTTATTGACACCTATAAAACTCTTACCCATATATTAACAAGGAAATAATGTCTTTTTGGAAAGGAGAAAAAAATAGTTGGCAGGAAATCTGGCTAAATAAATTTCTTTAAAAGTTGCAATTTCCCATCACTCCGTAAAAGCCAGTTAATGAAAGATGAATGTAAATGAACTGGAACACTTTACATTTTTAATTAGTTAGCTAACATTAGAGCCATAAATCAAGGGCTGATCCCATAATTCAGTCCTTACAATTAAGTGTTTCAAACCTCTCTATAAATGTTCAGATAACTGTAAACATACATCATTTTTGGCTGCAGTTGCTGAAACAAAATCCAAGAAAATTAATTTAAATATAATTGAAGATTTGTTTGAAAACTGTCAAAACTTGTGATAAAATCTTCTTTAAAGATAGTTAACTATTTTCTCTGCAACTCTTCTTTTTTCCTTAAATTATATCAAGGTGCGTTTAGAGAGAAGTTACCATGTTTTAATAAATATTAGAGACTTCTGAAAATAAACCTCTTTATACTTACTACTGCTCTAAACCAACTTTCTCTTGTTCAGAAGGCAATAAACTATCTCATACACTAATAAACTAGAGGACACCACTTCAGAAATTCAAAATAATGGATAAATTATTCATACTTAACTTAAAAAACTGAAAATAGCCATATACCCTACGTAAATGTATTGTATAATCAGAGAGCACATCTTTATTGAAACTTTGTGACATTTATCTGCATTAGAATCTCATTTTTAACCATATCAAAAAAACCCTCACAGTCTTTATTAGAAATATAATGGAAAGCAAAAGAAAAATACTACATTAATAATTTAAAACAATTTTACAACTCAAAAAAAACTAGAATTACTGTATCATTGCCTGCATTTTCCAATTAAATTACTTCATTATTATGTGCAATTGCCTTATTGCTCATGAAAAATCTGCTCATCCTGTGGTTTTTGCACACAGAAAGTCTTAAGAAAATTTCAGCAGCTTCTTCAGAACCTCTGTCTAGTTTATTTTTTAAACACATAACACACTTAACACATTTGTTAAATTCATCTGTTTAGAATGTGAAACCTTCAGGGCAGAGACCATTTCCTAACATAGTTCTTAAAGATCTAGAATCACAGAATCACAGAATGGTTAAGGTTGGTAAAGACCTCTAACACCATAAACATACCACCACCAGCATGTTCACCAAGTGCTACATTGTCCTGGTTTAGGGCAAATTTGGGAGGAAGCCTCCAAAGGGGTCCTTCCAGGAAGCAAATTCAAGCAGCCTATCTCCCTAACAGTTCAGAAGGCATAAATCTGCTTTGAGAAAAGTGGAAAAAACTATTTAACAAGCAAAGTGCTCACAAACATGAAAAAATGAATAACACTAAACAATGGAATCTCTCATTGTTCTGAAGAGATGGCAAATTCAGAGAGAGTCCTTGTTGTGAGGTGTAGCTCAGCTCGCTCAGTCTCTTATCAGTCCCTCCTGTGCTGGAAAATGTCAGACTCTGGGCCTTGGTGGGACACAGGCTTGAACTTTTGGTAGTTTTTTTGGGTTTTCAGTTCAGAGGAGGGTTGAACAATTCCAAGAAAAAGAAAAGCCACAGTCCAAGGAACTTTTTTGCCTCAGCTAGCTAAAAAACTAACTAAAAGCAAAGGAGAGCTCTCTCCTGCTGTCCATGCTGCAGACAGCACAGTGCAGGAGAAGGAATGCAGTGGAATCAGCTGCAGTTTCTGCAAACAAACTGCGCGCTTCTTCTCCCCTGCTTCGCTCTCAGAACCAGTCTTAAAGGTGCAGAACTTAATAACCAGCATAAACAGAACAATGGGGGATACACAGAACTCACAGAATTCACAGAATTCACAGAATTACCAGGTTGGAAGAGACCTTCAAGATCACTGAGTCCAACCCAGCCCCAACACCTCAACTAAACCCTGGCACGCAGTGCCACATCCAGGCTTTGTTAAACACACCCAGGGATGGTGACTGCACCACCTCCCCGGGCAGCCATTCCAGAACTTTATCACTCTTTCAGTGAAAATCTTTTTCCTGATATCCAACCTGTATTTCCCTTGGTGCAGCTGGAGGCTGTGTCCTCTGGTTGTGTCAGTGCTGCCTGGAGAAAGAGCCCAACCCCAGCTGAGCACAGCCACCTTCCAGGAGCTGTGCAGAGTGATGAGGGCACCCCTGAGTCTCCTTTTCTCCAGGATGAGCACCCCCAGCTCCCTCAGTCATTCCTCACAATGCTTGTATTCCAAGCCCGTCTCCAGCCTCGTTGCCTTCCTCTGGACACACTCCAGTATCTCAATGTCCTTCCCAAACTGAGGCTCCAGAACTGGACACAGCACTCGAGGCGTGGCCTCACCAGTGCCAAGGACAAGGGAAGAACGACATGCCTGCTCCTACTGACCACATACAAGCATCATAAAGTCACCCTAGGATGTACATCCACAAGGTTTTTAACACTTCCTGAGACAGTGAATATACAACTGCCCTTAGCACAAGGAAAATGCAATTTTCAAGGTAAATGCCACTGCAAAGTATGATAGATATTTTAGGTAAACAATGCCACAGCCACGAGACAGCAGGAAAAACTGCATTTGAGTAGAAGGCAGCATATGATATACTGAGGGACCTAGTTTTTCTGAGTAACTTGGAGACAAGACCATATAAATAAGAGTGTTTGATGTACTTCTTTGTCAGAAGAGCCTGCACTACTGCGAAAATAAATGCTGTGTGCTCACAGTTTGGTTTCTGCACCTTTGTCCATGTCTCCTGCAATGCTAAAAAGGCTGTTGATCTCCTGTTTAGCAATAAATCAAATGTTCCTGCCTGCCACAATGCTGTGTTACACAGACACACCATACAGCTGGAAGAGTATGACAGTGCAGTGCTAAACTGCAGCTTCCAATGAGCTGCTCTGGAGTGATGAAACAACACAGAAATAATTCACAGGGGCTCCAGGAGAGCTGGAGAGGGATTTTGGACAAGGGCATGGAGTTACAGGACAGGGGGAATGACTGGGTTATATGGGATATTGGGAAAAAATTCTTTACTGTGAGGGTGTTGGTGGCTTCCCTGTCCCTGGAAGTGTCCAGGGCCAGGTTAGACGGGGCTTGGAGGAACTTGGGATACTGGGAGGTGTCCCTGCCCATGGCAGAGGGTGGAACAAGATGGTTTTGAACTTCCTTTCCAATCCAAACCTGCTGTGATTCTCTGACCTTTCTCTCTGGCACACCAGGATGGATGCATCCACAGCACCTTCACGAGCATCCCTCAGGCAGGAGTGCACAACCACGAGCAGAAGCAGGAGCCCCCACCTTCCCAGCCCCCTCTCCTGACTGCTATCCAAATGTAAATGGAGATGCTGCTTCCCTGAAATAGTGGAGGTGTTCACTTCTCACATACCTAAGCTACAGAAGCATCTCAGAGGTGCTAAATAAACACAGGCAAAATAGTAGCAAGTGTAGTCTAATTAGAACACTTCACTTAGTGCTCTTTTTAAGCTATTATAAGTAACCTGAAAGAAAATTTATTATGTTTTTGATTTAGTACTTCAGATATTCAAACTTACATTAACAATAGAATAAGAAACCTGGAATAATTTGAATAATAATGCAATAACTACTGCTATAGAAAACACATTTCCTTATAGAAATGATAATTAGGTGTTTAAAGTGTGTTTCTTTTCTGTTTTTAGTATGCCTAACAAATTTGTGCTTGAGGGTTCATTCCTCAAGCACAAAAATTCCTTTGCAAATAAAGTGGCCTGCTGCAAACAGGTTACCTGTATTTTGATAGGGAAGCACAGGCAGCAGTTGGTGTGTTGGCAAAAGGCTCTTTCTACCACCAAAAGAAGTGGCAGCAAAATGCTATGGTTAAACTGCAACAAGTATTTTTGATTGCTAAATCTTTCCACAATACTAGTTTGCTATACAAGAGCATTTCAGGGGGAAAAAAAATAAATTCCTAGACATAAAAAAAATAAACCAGAAGCCCACTAGATGGTGCTCCTATACAGCAAATCCAGCTCAGCAGCACCATTCCCACTGCTAAAGGGGAATGAGAGCAATGAGATCCTCATCCTTACCCAGAATGCTTCCCTTCACAGAGATCACATTTTTGCCATGCATTTGCTTCCAAAATCCTGACATTTTCAGTGCCATCCTTTGTACTCTGCAGCTGACCCTTTCCACAGTAATATATAAACAAGCCCATATATACACAGAAGGGGTTGTAATGGGACATGCAGCAATAACTGACAGGAAAAGCTCATTTGGCCCCTCAGCATCATCAGGACCCCAAAAATTGACTCTGATTCTTCCTCATTTAAGACATCAGTTCAGGATCCTCAGACACACAGCTCTGCAAACAGGTGAAGCTTTTGGGTTTAGTGTAAAATGCAACATTTTGCTGTTGGTTACTATTTTCTTAATATGCAAAGCATGACCAGTCTGTTGTTTCCCCACTCAGAGGAGACCTGAGGGGTGCAGAAAGTGCCAAAGTATCTCACTACAGCATAGAAGTTTTAGAAACATTGAGGTGCAGCCTGGCTGCCTTCACACAGGAAATACTTGGCTTGACACTGTTGCAGTGTAAAAGCCACTTCAGCCACACCAGGGACAAAAAAACCCAAAAACTTGTATTTTAGGGCTCCCAACATAAAAAATTCGTGAACTTGGGGAAATGAGTCTAGATGAGACCCATAAAGTCGATCAGAGGGCTGGAGCCCCTCTGCTCTGGAGCCAGGCTGGGAAAGCTGGGAGTGTTCACCTGGAGAAGAGAAGGCTCCATGGAAACCTCAGAACCCCTTCCAGGGCCTAAAGGGGCTCCAGGAGAGCTGGAGAGGGACTTGGGACAAGGCATGGAGGGACAGGGCAATGGAGAACGACAGGTTGGACAGGGCTTGGAGCAACCTGTGACAGTGGAAGGTGTTCCTGCTCATGGCAGGGTGTTGAAACAAGATGATCTTTAATGTCCCTTCCTTCCCAAACTATTCCGAGATTCTTCATCCAATATTTCTTCATCCAATATTTCATCCAAATCCATACATGAGGTTATCTGAATTTGCAGCACACTTTCCCCAGTGCATTCCTAGTTAAATTCAATATAGAGTTGCTATTATACAGAAATTGCCATTTGCCTGGGCTAGAGCTACTCAAGCTCAACAAGTCTGGTTTCAAATTTCTGTCAGATGTGCAGTAATATTTTTGCAATTGTTTCTTATGAATTTGAGGGGTGAAACAAACACATTTCTATTCTCCTTTCGAAGCTCACATTTTGTCCTGTTCTCTGCAGCATCACAAATCACTTCTCTGAAGAGCACATTTACAAGCAAATTGAAATTCCATAAATGTTCTGCAAAAATCCATTCTCAGATCATTTAGCAGTTATTTGTCCAAAAAGGAACATTTTAAAGGTAGTCACTTAATGATACAGCATTTTTTCTGTCTGCTACATTTCTGCCACATTTTGACAGCTCCTAATTTTATTACCAAAAAAACCCCAAAAGAAGTCTTTGCTATTGCTATACCCAGATACTTTGTATTTTCAGTTTCTCTGTAATGTTTTCCCCTCATTACACACTCATTAGATCTCTCACTCCATTTAAGGTGCACTGCATTCTCTAGCCATGCAAAATAATCCTTAAGGAGCATTAATGTATTCACAAGATATGCTATGATAGCCCATTTATTAATTATGAGCTGCATTTAACAGCCTGGAGGACAGTGACCAGTGTCACCAGACACTTTCTTTCTCATCAAATGTAGTCATCTCCTAGATAGTTGACTTGCTCTGTTCAAAAATTCATTAAAGATTGAGTTACTCTGCCTGTAATTTCTCAGTTCAAATGCTGCTCATGACAAAAAATAGTACAGTTTCAGTACCCTGGGACCTATCCCAAATACATAAGTACCTCAAGTACTAAAAATCATTTTAACCACCTCTTTCAATTCCGAACCATATCAAATCATAGAATCATTCTGAGATGGAAGGGATCCACAAGGATCAACCAGTCCAACTCCAGGCCCTTCCCAGGACAACACCAAGAGTCCCACCCTGTGCCTGAGAGCATTGTTCAAATGCTACCTGAACTCTGGCAGGTTTGGTGCTGTGACCACTTCCCCTCATATTCCTTTAAATTCCTTTATAAACCAGATTATTTTCATACTCAGAAGTCAGAGAGCAAAGGGGTGACCCACAGGCTCAGCAGTTGAAGATGCAACAAGGACCAATGCTGCTGGATTGCAACTTTAAAGACAAAATATAGAGAAACAATAAATCCAATGTTAAAAAAAGATAAAAAATGATAAAAAGTCAGCTAAAACAACATCAGCTATAGGGCTTGCCCGTTTGGATTAACATATATCAAAACTAAGCACTATATATTTATTTTAACAAACAAAATATCATTTTATTCCATTGCTAGAGGCATAACTTGCACACACAAACACAAAAGACAGGGAGAAAAGTCAGCCAAGCCATCTCATTAGTTCTTTCTGGAGCAATACAGAAAACAACAGATATTTGCTTTTGGCATCAGTGGAGGAAAGGGGTTTTGGTCCTTTTTTCCTTTAGATATCTTCCCCTCCCCTCTCTAAGTCAGAGGATTTATAAATTCTATTTAATTTTATTGCAGATAATTCAAGCCCTGCTTCAAACACAGGAATAATCCTTTTATGGAGTTATGGTGCATGCATAGTAAACAGCTTTATATTTACAACACCATTACACCCACCTTCTCAGCACTGTACAAGAATGATTATCCTGATTTTTTATATCCAAATCTAAAGGAAATTATTTAGAATTACTTAAAATGTAAAGAATTGTAGGTCTGAAACCCATAGAATCTGAATTTCCACTGTGATTTGCACTTCTGAGGTGTTGTCAGCACATCCCACTGACACAGCTCCAATCCTCGGGACTCAGGAATTGTAATCCCAGTCCATATTCTGAGAGCAGGCACCCTCCTACTCACCAGAGATCCCAAGTGCCCAGTAAATTCTATTTTTGCCTGTCACTGCCCCCTCTCTATTCCATCACGGAGAACACATTTCCCAACAATCTGTGTGCAGCCCTTGCTGTGTCACAGACAATCATGGAATCACAGAATTGTTTGGATTGGAGAAACCCTCTCAGATCATCGAATCCAACTCCAGCCCTGCCAAGGCCACCAATAAGCCAAGTGCCACATCCACATGGCTTTTAAATTCCTCCAGGGATGAGGGCTCCAACACTGCCCTGGGCAGCTGTGCTGGACAAGCCTTTGGGTGAAGCAAACTTCCCTGATATCCAGTCTAAACCTCCCCTGGCCCAGCCTGAGGCCGTTCCCTCTCCTCCTGTCCCTGTTCCCTGGGAGCACAGCCCGACCCCCCCGGCTGTCCCCTCCTGTCAGGAGTTGTGCAGAGCCACAAGGTCCCCCCTGAGCCTCCTTTGCTCCAGGCTGAGCCCCTTTCCAGCTCCCTCAGCTGCTCCTGGGACTCCGATCTTTCCCCAGCTCTGCTCCTTTCCCTGAACAAAGTTATTCCTTTACTTTATTTCTAGATATAAATATATATTTTTACATCCACATATATTTTTACCCCTTTGCAGTTACAAAACGCACACCAGTGTTGATGCCATCTATCTTCATCTCAGTTTTCATCCAGCAGTTTCCTGGTCCTTCTCATTGCATTTCTTCTCACTCAATAATTTCATTCTCTTTTTATCCACCTGCCCACCACACTCCAGTTTGATGTGTAGGTCCTGTCTCTGCTGCACACCATGAGGGCTATGGGGAGGACACCAGATAAATCCATCCCACAGTTTAACCTGTGCCAACATAGCAGTCCCTCAATAACCAGAAGAGATGAGAGCTTACCAGATCAAAACTACCATTTCCTGAGTGAAAACAGAGCCTTTTCAGAGATCAAAGTAAGTTCTTCAAAAATTTATCTATGCAACTTCCATAAATTTGGCCAAATATCATGAGGGGGAAATAAACCGTGCACCCCCATTTGCATTAAGGACTCAGAGATATTTCATGAGCATAAAATATATGCCAAATTTTAATAATAAATTACTAGTAATACCAGGAATACCTATTTTTAAATGATCTAAGAGTAAAGCAGCAATATGGAAGTGAAAGGACAAAGCAACAAGGCATTAAACATGTTCTTTTGTCATCAATCAACTTCAAATAGGACCTTAAAGGAAAAAATCTACTAAGGAACAGATTTGTGAGCTCTCCTTATTTCTACATAAATTATCTCTGAGAAGCAATAAATGACAACAATCTTCAAAACTTTGCTGCTAATAACTCACAGGTGACTTTACACAACCCCCCAGTGTATAGAGTGTGGCAATTATCAAAAGACCTAGTTAAACACAATGGCTGTGCTTCAAATAGGTAGAATAATTATTTGTATTCCATGTGATGATATTTTGACTGAGAAAATGTTCAAATTATTCACACTGCAGTTATTTGAAGCACTAAGCCACAGAACACTGATTCCAAAATCTGAAATAATGAAGGCTGAGAAGTGTTAAAATAATGGAAAAAAACTGCAAACTTTTTTTTTAATACAGAATAATCATCTTGTTGTATAATGCAGGGTTTAGTAACCACTTCCTACCAAATATAAACTCATCTCAATTAATATATAACTGAGGCTGTAAAATAAACATTTTGCAAAATTATTTTCATTAGAAAATACAAAGTTCCCTTCCCTTGCTGAAGTAATATACCGACACCATAAAAAGCAAGTTTTTTTTTTCTCCACCACCTTTTAACTCATGACATAGTTTCACTAGCTGCTAATATTGCTTGTTTTCTTGCTTGTAAAACATAAAAGTCAATTCACAATTGTCCCACCATCACCAGCCATAAATTTTTACTTTCCCTGGAGGTTAGGGAATGTCATCTTTGTTGCAAAATTAGGTGTGAATAAATCTCATTCAACAGCTAAGCAGTGAGTCAGAAAATGAATAATACAATTGTTTCAGTCTCTGTATCCTCATAAGTCAAAGTTTTCATTTAGTTTCCTAAAATAAGAAAGAGAGAATTCCCCAAAAAGGCTGTTTTTCCACACATAATTATGAACAGAACATGCTACTATGGCTACACATCTCCCACACACATGCATGGCTCCTGCAAGATCACAGAAAGTGGAAAAGACTTTACCTGAGGAGAAAAATGATGAATATTCTCATAGAAGCAGGGGACAATATCTGATGTCTTGCACAGTCTTCACTATATTTATTTTCACTAAGCACAACGACTCTCTTTGCATTGAACAACAGCCTTTTTTCCAGAAGGCAGCAGCAGCATCATCAGTTTGGGACTGAGAAGTCACATGTTTTCTGTCCCTGTTTGTCAAACCTTTGCTGTCCATAACGTGCAAAGTCCCACACAAAAGCCAGAGCACAGTCACACCACACAGGGATATTATTCCCAGGATCTTACCAACCAGGGACCTGTGAGCTGAAAGGGCCCTGAAAACCCTGAGGAATTCCTTAAATCTTAACCCACAGTAATTGTGCAGGAAAAGTCACAGATGTAAGAATAGATGGAGGAGACAAGCCCAGTCCAACATGCTGTGAGATGAACCACCTGCACTACACCTCCACTTCCAGCCCTAAATGCAGCGGGACTGAGCTGCTCCTGATGTGACACATGCTGGGATTGCAACCTTGTGTCTTAATCAAAGTGAAAAGGACACCATTCCCCAATAATAACTTCAACAAGTCTTTGCCTTAAGTCAACATGAAAGATGAAAATGTTGTCATAGACTGTCTGCAATAACCTTTTTGTTCACTGCCTGAAGTACAATCCTCACATGTGAGATAGGGAGAAATCATCAGACAGGACTGCTAATGAAATTAACAGCTAAACAATTAGCTGTCAGGAAAGTTGCTTAAGCGAAACTGTATCTATTGCTGGAAAAAGAGGCTGCAGCACTTTGCCCACAGCTGAACTGACTGCTATCAACTCTGTTTGAAAGACGCTTTTTCCATGCCTTTGAGTCACATAATTCAAGATTCAAGTTGAATGTTAATGTTTCCAGGAGACTGAGCTCCATCACCATTTTCATTTTTTTGTCTTGTCTTCCTGACTTGCTAGACAAACATGATTTTATCACTCAAGCAACCCCAGATCTTGGTCACACAACTAAATTGCCAGATTAATCAGATTTGCATGTTCTAGAACCATGTAGTNAGATGGAATCGGTGTCAGAACCCACCGCAAATGACTAAAAGAATTCCCCTCCAGCCCAAGGAAGTCCTTCTGTGTCACTACAGCTGTTACATTCTGCTCAGAATATCTTACCTAAGAGTCACTTCCCTTTTGCAAAAACCTAAGAGTCACTTCCCTTTTGCAAAAAATTACAAATGCACATAAAACATTCAAAATTACTCTTCCCAAACAACTGGATTCCTTCTGCTGATTCCATAATGGCAACACTCCTGTTGCAGCAAGTGCCTTGTCTTTCTAATTACTACACCCATGTCCTGTATAAAATTATCATAAGGTAGACCTTTAAAAAAATCAAACTAGAAGTATTACACAGATGAATATCATAGAATCACAGAATCAAAGATTTGACTAGGTTGGAAAAGAGCTTTGAGACCATTCAGTCCAACCTATGACCTAACACCATATGGTTTTAGTTCTTAAAGACCTAATAATTATGCCTCTCAATATTTCTATTTTCCTTCCCTTCATATTTTGTTCTATTCCTCATGTCATTTAGAGTTTGTATATTTAGAATATGACAGATACTTTCTTTTGCTTCCTGTGACAACAAGAATCAGATACTGCACCATATGTTATCAGAATTATGCAGCATTATTATTATATAACCCCTGATTTTTTTTCAGTTATAGTGTATATCATATTGCCCTTGAAAGCCTTACAAACATTAAGACAGCCCTCATAATATTCATTACGAATAACAAAATATTATTACTTCTACTTTAAAACTATGAACAAACCAGTCTGGAGATCTGAATAGTTTATTTATGTCCACACATGGAATCCATCAACAACACTGAAAAAGGACCCAGATATTCTGGATTTAAAGGTTCTACCCTCTGATTAGTTTCAACCACATGTGGATGACAGGTAACAGTCTTCAGAGAGAATTTTTGCCATATTCTTGTGTCTTCAATGAGAACTTAAGAGATATAAATATCCATTAACTTTCATATTTTTCTCTTTTTCCCATATTTGCAGCTCTATTTCCACAAGGAAGTGTCTGAATGTACAGAAGAGCATTCTACATATAATGCCTAGATTGTCCATTTTAATTTATTTGCCTTAGCCAGATGGTTTGCTTTCTGTGGTCCTGCAAGGAGCAGGGAGATGAGCTTGATGATCCTTACAGGTCTCTTCCAACTTGAGATACTCAATGATTCAATTTTAGTATAACTGTTAAAATGCTATTTTTCATAAAAAAGCCCCACAATCATGATTCAGAAGAAAATTGTCATTACTGCAATTCAGAAAATAAGGTAAATAGGTGGATGAATATGGAAAGCCAGCTTTCCAAATCCAGTGTTCAATGCAGTACAAAGACAGCACATCCTTGAATTATTGGTGGTATTCAAATATAATTGAAGTTGGAGAGACCTTATACAACTCTACAGTGTCTTGAAAAGAGCAGGGTTCAGAGGAAAGCTATCTTTATTGCAAAGCTGCACAATGACCAGCCTTGAATAAATGTTACCATGATTTTCTGGGTCTCTTTTTCAGCTGCCTTAGCAATGAATAAATGGATAAATGAATAACTAAAAAAAAAAAATCTGAAAATTATTAATAATGGTTTGAAGCACAAAGTAGATTTCTGTTCCTCCTTAACTTGAATAATACTGAACTAGCAAAGAGCTCGTGCTTTACCAGCTGTCAGAGTGACCTGAAATCTGCATAGGTTAGAATTAAATGGGAATAATCATCAAATTAAAACTATCCTTAACCTCCTGAATCACTTCCCTTTTCACCCTTCAATCTGTTATTAATTGAAGCCTCTTGGAAGGTACTCTTAAAAGAAATGGCTCTTCTGAAAAACTTCATCACATTCAAAAATAATCAGTGTAATTAAATTATAGGCCATGACATAGCAATTAGTGGTTCATTGTACATTTTAAACCAGACTTGGATATAAAACAGGAGAACTTTAGAATGAAGATGGACTTTTCCAATCCCTCCTGTACTCACCTGCTGTCGCCTCGCAGCAACATAGTTCAGTTTAACCATTTCCTTCCCAAATTCCTTAAAGCGATTGGCTAAATCTTGCTCATTTGTTGCATTTTTCACAGCTTCTAGCGCCTCCTCTACCTACAACACAATAAATCAGCTCTGTCAGCATTTTAATCCCCTCTTTGACAAAGTCTGTGACTGTTCCACCCAATACTCTGTCTTACATGGACTCAATTTAGGTTTCACATCCATCACTGTACAGAAGCTTTATGAGAGTCCCATGAACTTTAATTAGGTTTTTAATAGAGCAGCTGTCACTCTGCATTACTGTCCATCTACTGTGCTTTGGGATCATGTAAAGCTAATGTCAAAGATATCACTGTTTTTATTTCCCCACCCACACTTATCTGATGAAATATTTAATATCTATGGGGTTCAAAACAAAATACATGAGTATGTTCTTAATGTGGTACAGGCTTTGTGGGAAAACAAAAAATTTATCACTTCTGGACAAGAAATATTTAAAAAGGAAATTCAAACTTACCATTAAGGTTTAAATTTTCCTTTAAATTTAAATTTAAACCACTCTATCTTTGTGAAACAAATGACAGCTTCCACCCAGAATATTTGCATTATTTCTTTTTTTCTCAGCTCTGAGCTTTCCTTCTTTAGTTATTTAACACTGAGAAAAGAATCTACCCAAAACCCACACCTGCACTTATGCAGTGATGCTACAGCTAACAGACAAAAATATAAAACCCCAGTTATACCAACAAGTTGATCCACCAAATGTATTGTGAACCTTTACCTTATGCAAAGCAAGAAAAATATCTGAAGGGATAAAATGCTCTTTTCATGCTATATGTAAAGGAAGCATTACTGTGACTGGATGGGAATTCAAAGTTGTACTTCTCTCCCTTGCAAGATAAAAATGCAATTCCAAGCAAAAACATTGAGAACTGAAAAGATGCTACTGATCATTCTTGCTAAAAGCTGTTGTTCAGCTAAAAGTTGCAGTTCATAAGAACATGCATAACAAATTTTCCCCTCAAAAGCCAAGGGCTTATTGGCATGGGGACAAGCAGGGGTTTGCAGCCCTCCAGACGCTGCTGGGAACTGATAAATTCAGCAGTAGCTGGTGTCTAATAGTTTAGAAAGGCACAATTACGTGCAGAACCTGTCTTTTTATTGCTTGAGTTGCTCTGTGTTTTCCTACCACTCAGAGAGTATATTTTCATTTTGAGCTCTTACCTACTTACTGCAGACTTACAAATTACAGGGCAGTAGAGTAGCAAACTCATACATTTCTATTGGAAAATGCATAATTCAGGAACATAAATTCATAGCTGTTACACTGGAAATTATAAACCAAGTTCTGTCAATTTACAAGCTACAAGCTTATTCAGAATCCAAGTTACCTCTTCTTCTACTGTTAAGGTGAACAGAGTTTTTAAAAAATGAACTGACTGCCTCACCATTAACACAAATTGCAAAAGCATCAATGTATGAAATAATTTGCTCTTGCAGAACTTCTTGCAAAATATACCCATTTTCCTCTTTTATCAGGAAACATTTTCATTAAAATACCTGAAAGTTTCATCTTTATTATGTTTGTAATGCCAAGCACAGGCATGACAAACTGATACACGTTTTTCTAAGTCCTGCTCCATATTAAATAGAAATCCTGAAAATTTTGTCAGAGATTCCACTCTGATAATCAGATTTCAAAGGATGCTGATCATACTCTATCACGTCAGGGCTCAAGACCAGAGATTCCAAAATGAAGAAATCAGTTATGAGGACTACTAGAAAGGACAGGAGCACAAGCTCCTTTTTAATGATACTTTTATTATTACAATTTCTTTTCTACAAATTCATACTAGAACAAGTCCTCCATCCTTGACACAACACTCAACTTCAACAGATCTGTTCCTCTGATTAACTAGCTTGGAGTTAATTACAATAGATCTACAATTCTCTGTGTGGATGACTACATACTATAACGGTACATGGTTTTTTAATGTGTTACAAAAGCTTCTGCAACAACCACTATTTCTAATTTTAGCAGTTTAAAAGATAACCTGAATGCAATGACCAAGAGTCCTTCCAGAAAGCATCTGCATCTATTCCCTCTAAAACACTAATTAAAATGCACCATTTCCTGGGAAGTCTTTGACATCCTTTCAGAGAAAACTGATTACAGCACAATTCAGCATAAATCAGGCTTCATTACTCTGACATGCAGAATTATTTTAGTTCATTAATTTTATGGGTAACTTACACAAGTCTTTGAAGGTTACCTTTGAGTCAATAGAAGAGCTGTTCCTCCATCAATTTTGTATAGTATAACCACTTTTCCCCCTAGTAATTCATTTGTCTAAAAGCAGTTAGCACTGTAAAGTGCTAAAATAAGGATATTTACATGTCCAATCCTCAGAAATAAATTACCCTTTTTAACATGAAAATAAAAGTCACAGTTAAGGTCCTTATGCTGAATTTTGCTGAAAAGAGCCAGAGATCACTGACTTCTGAAACTGAACTTGTAGTACCATTAGATAAATGCATAGATTACAAATCACACTGACAGACATGGCCCTTGCAAATGTGGGGGACAAACTGTGTAAGTAAATACACCCACTTACAAACCAGCACTAGACATTTCTATTTTACATAACAGAGTACTCTGCTGCAAAAGAAATCTCAGATGGGAGAACAGAATTTCTCCTTGCCCATAAAAAAGCTTGAATACAAATTTTCATCATAATGTTTAGAAAAAAAACTGTTTATGATATTCAAGTGTTGGCCTTGCTAGGAAAGGACAATTTGAATTACAGCTACATGGAGCATTATAGAGAGGAAAAATGTAAAGCATATTGAAGAGAGACTCTGCTTACACTGCATGCAACCAGAGCCACATGCTGACAATTCTGAGAGCAGCATTTTGTCAATTAAAGCAGAGCTCACTAGAACCTGTGCTGAAAAATCGGCCTCTTTCCTTATGAAAACTGTTTTCCAGCTATTCAGGTTATCTGCACAGTTTGCAAGTTGAAAGGTTCTGTTTTTCCAGAACATGGATTGTTGTACATTTACACAGTCAAAAAGACAACTAAGAAAACAAAAAAAAGAAGAGAAAAAGGAAATACTTTTTGAACAGTTGCTAAAAAGAAGCAACTCTCCATCTCTTCTGTTAAACTCACACATGAACTCTGCAAGCTTTAAATATTCTGTATATGATTTTCTGCACAATTTTATTTTGTTTCAGAGGTTTTTGATTATTTGTTTCTGCAATAAAAATGTAACAGTGCAACAGCTAGGGAAAGTGGAAAAATGCATTTCCTAGTTTCAACTGAAAATCTTTTTAATACTCCTGTATAAAAATGTGAATGGTGGCGGTCAAAAGTGAAAATAAATCTGTCCAAACTATCTGGTAATCTTTAATTCCTCTTTAATCTTTGATTAGACAGTTGTACTATTGTCTCTCTCCAAATTGAACATTTGATCTTTAGAAATATTCAGAAGTCACAAAGAGAAAAAAAAAAGGTAGACAACTATAGTGCCTAAACTGTGCCAGAAAACAAAAATACTGGGAGAGTAACTGGGATAAGATGTGAGGGGAGCAAATGCTTCACTGCAGGTCAGAGAGCTGTTTAACAGAAGTATTAGTCCAGTCATTGAAGACTCACAGGACCCACAAATTTTGCTTTAAGTGTTCAAATATTAATTTCTCCAGAATTAGAAAATTAATGAGACTAATGCAGAAATGTGTTAACTCCTACCTCTGATCAGCACTTTAACAGAACCAAGTGGAGAGGAAGGACTGTGGGCAGTCACCTTCCTAGCTGATTTATCCCGTTTTTCCACGCACAAAGCACACAAACCCAAGAGAGAAGGCGAAAAACACCTACGATTTTGAGGTGTGAGAGGAGCCTCATGACATCAGCCATGTCAGCCAGGATGAGCAGGCGAGTGACGGCCGAGAGCAGGGCGCGGGCGGCGCGCACCATGGTGCCCCTCTTCACCGAGGAGCAGGGGTCGTCCGCGAACTCCGACGAGGCGATCCGCATCGTCTCTCCTGGGAGCGGAACACAAACGGTGTTCAGGTTAGCGTTCAGCCTCGTGGCTTTTGTTTTTCCACAAAGTATATAAACTAAGTGCTGCTGGGAAAAAAGTCAGAGAAACACAAAACCCTTGGGTTGGAAGGGACCTTGAAGCCCATCTTGTTCCACTCCACGGATACCTCCTACTGTCCCAGGGCAATCCAAGCCCCATGTAACTTCTCCTTGGACATTTCCAGGGATCCAGGGGCAGCCACAGCTTCCCTGGGCAACCTTTCCAGGGCCTCCCCACCTTCACAGGCAAGAATTCCTTCCCAATATTCCATCTAACCCTGCACCCAAAAATGGCAGTTTGAAGCCATTCCCTCTTGTCCTACCACTCCATGCTGTGTCCCAAGTCTCTCTCCAGCTCTCCTGGAGTCCCTTCAGGCAGTGGAAGGTCCCCCTGGAGCCTTCTTTTCTCCAGGCTGAACAACACCACCTCTCCCAGCCTGGCTATGATTCACAGATTTTACATTAACCCAAACTTTGCTGTTGTTAAAAAAATTCTGTTTGTCTCCAGTGCAGAATCTCAAAAAGAAAGTACTTCTAATGTGAAATCAAAGCATATTTACATTGTTTTTAAGACCATTACAACAACATTAAAAAAATCCCATATGGCAAAGCTTCCCATAAGACAATGCACATAGTGGGGGAGAGATTTAAGACGACCACAGTGATTAATTCCCATCAGAACTATTTTCCTTATTATATTCACCATTAGGACTGTGTGTTCAAATTATAATTTGCAAGTAGAGTATCTTGGATGATAAACTGATAATATAAAATTTCAAAATACAATTCAAGTGGCTCATTTCTAAAGCTACATATTTCTCTTAGCTTTCCATAGGGTTGGCAAAACTCTACAAATTTCTTAGGAGACAATTAACAAACAATCATTGCTAGATAAAAGGAGAACAAATCAAATTTCTAAACATACTTAAATGCTATATTGCTCAGCATCACAGAGCTGAAATTCAAGGTGAAAAAGAAAACAAGGTTTCTGGAGGAAGACCACAGTTTGCTGTCCCTACCTTCCCATGCACTTTCCTGTGTGCCAAAAATCACTGAAGCTAGGAGCAAGGAATTCTGACACCACAAATATTTTTTTCTAACACATACTTTCATTCAAATAGTTGCTTGAAAAATTTATCCACAACTCTTGGCTGAGAGTGTGCTAAAAATATGGAATAAAATTTCATCATTATTATTATTATTATTAGTCAGTGACTCAAATATTTCATGTAAGAGGAGATATTGAGAGCGAGCACAGAACAGCTGAGAGCCCAGCGTGTGAGCAAGGGTTGGATGTGAGTTTCCCAACTGGGAATTTGATCCCAGTGCAGGACTGGCTTCATCTAACCAGTGTAATTGTACGACATCATCATCCCTCCAATTATTTATTGAGAGAAACCAACAATCCCTAAGTATTGGGATAAGAGTTTGCTCCAAAATGCACTCTTGGAGCATACTGAGCTGATTGAACCCAAGGGGACACAAACAACCACAGGAAATCCCAGCAAGGCTTTCCCTTATTTAAGCTCTAAGTAGGATTCAGATGAGATGGAAGTGATTCCAAGCATCCAGCAGCAAAATCCTTGTAAGTGAAAGTACTGAATTTTAGAGAAATCCAAGCTGAAATGGCAGCCAAAGCAAGCTTTTGATTTTGGAATCAGAAGCCTGAAAATTGTTTAACTTCCATTTTGGTACTGAAGAGATTTTACCATTTTCTGCCAAATTAGCAGCGTGTAGCTTCAGATAAATATTTATATTGGACTATGAAAGAAAGAGGTAATATTTGATAATTGCCAGTGGCACCAGGAAAGCAAGAAGGAAAATTATCTTCTTAGACTTGGATATCCAAGGAGATATCCCTTGCAAAAAGATTTAAAAATCAACACTCAATAGCAGAGAAAAAATGCACAGAGGGTCAAAAGGAAACAAAAACAAACAAAACACCATTAAAAGAGCTTGGATTAGATATTTAATCTTAGAAAGCTCACATTAGGTGAAATAAAACTCCAAAATAATGAAGTAAAAATTATTAAATAGATGTAATCAAATAAGCAAACCAAAAAAGTATGAGTATAGAAGTTCACAGCAGGTTGTTTAAAACTTAACAAGATCTAGTAGTTCATAATTTAGAAACTAATAACCAAAGAAACTAGAAGTTATGGGGAGGAAGGCTCGTCTGTCTCAATGTCAATTAAGATATTTTAATCCTTTTACGGCAGTGGTATCAAGCTTCTCTTAGGCTAAAGGTATCAGTGGAGCTTCAACTAGCCCAATTATTTTTAGAGAAACCTTTTTATCTGGAAAAAGCCAACCCTACATTTAGTTATCCATTTCTTTCCAAATGCATTTCAAATTGTTCTGTAATCTATATTGAATTACTTTCAGTGAAAATTGGGTCGACACAAGAAACACAGACATCTGAAGCCATCAGGTCTGCCTCCTTGCCACTGCAGTCAGTGAAGTGATAATATAATTAATAATAATCTTAATATGATAATAGCTACACTCATAAACTTATCAAGCTTTCATCTTAGGAACAACTCAGACATTTAACCCCAATTAATCCTATGTGAAGTGGGAAACTCACTCCAAAATGAACTCCAGAATCTGACAGGTTCCTTTCATTCATATGACACTTTAATGCCATACTGCCTGTACTTGTAGATAATTTAAATCTATTTCTTCTCGTGACCCATTTGTCCTTCAGTTTCACTGTGCTCTTCTTCCACGCTGGTCCCTTGTTTTTGGCTTTGTGCATTTTGTGAGGAGTCCTAACAGACTAAAGGCAGTACTTCAGTCCCTTCTAATTGCACACAACATCAATTTCTATAATCATTACAGCAGCCCCATGAAACAATTCTGTTTCTGGAGTACAAATGATAAGAACTGCAGGTTTCTAGGACCATGTGCAGCTATGAGAAATACTCATGGAATCCCAGAATATCCTGGGTTGGAACTGTAGGAATCACTGAGTCCAGCTCCTGGCCCTACACAGGACACCCCAACAATCCCACCATGTCCCCAGAGCTTAAGAACTGCAAAAATCTATCAACAGGTGATTGTAAGGGTCACCAAAAAAGCTACCACAATTTCATGAGCAGACTTAAGGCAAAACATCTACCTGTGAGGAAAGCATTGAACCAAGGCTTTCAATGGTTAATAGACAGAGGAATTATCATTTTTTCTAAAGCCTTGAAGTGTTTATTAAGAGATAGAAGATGGGAACCGAGTAGCAATCCAGAGAACAGCTATGATCAGTAGGGGATGCTGACAATACACCAAACACCTGGAAATAATTACCAGAACAATGACAAATTGATTGGATGCACCACTCCTGAGCAGTTCCCAAATGGAAGAAGTTAATAAAGCTACAGTCTAATTAATCCATTTCTTTCAGATTTTTCTTTTTGTTCTACATGTCCATGATTAAAAAGACAGAACAACTGATCCATGACATAATGGAAGTATTTTAGAGTGCTCTCCTTGTAATTAGAGCAAAACCACTGTTATGAAGCTCTCCTAAATTATAATAATATATAGACCCAAACTGAGTTGCACATTCCACATAAAAGAGTGAGGATTATACCAAATGATGATATGATAGATTTGAACAACCCATAATTGTTAAGGTATATTTAAATTATGTAAGCAGGTTTTTAATTCTTTCATCATGGATGTTGTATTGTTAAGAAACAAAAGCAAACCCTTCAGGATGTAAAGATTTGCAATTTTATTCCCCTTGGATTTGTCTAGAAATTCACCAAATAGAGAAGGATCGCTCACTTTCCATAGCAGTATATATTTGAATAGTCAAATTTTAGGAATAGTGACCTTAATCTAGTCTTGGATGGTTGGTTTCTCACTGTCTATATTCCTCCTACCCTACTAATCACATTCATTATTTACCACACCTCTTAAAACATCGTATTTTGTTTACAGTACTTTAAAAACCATTCTCCATAATTGAACATGTTCATTTCAGTATTAACCTCTGTTTGATATTGTCAGAATGTGGGAAGTTATTTGTAGACCATTTTTGTCCTGCATACTTACTAAATACAAATATGCATTAAAAATTCTATTCAGAATTCTAAAAGCTTCACACAAATGGCTGTTTAGTCTTCCCTTTCCTTAAAACCTTTTTCCTAAATCTTTACTGCTACGTCCCCTAATCTCATCTCCTCTTCCACTTGCAGCTGGGACTTTGTTCTCCATTTGTAGGAGGATGACCACTGTTCTCATCATTTTAATGGATTTCAAGGCCAGAAAAGGCGATCTCTGATCAAGCCTGATCTTTTCCTGTCACATTTCAGCTCCTGGAGCTGTGTCTGGAACTGCTTGTACAGACAATCCAGTTCACTTACATTTGACTCACTTTACATTTGATATTTAGACAGAGTGATGGAAGATGAATCACTCTGAATTTTAAAGCACAATGGATATCCTTAAATCTAGTAGGTATTTTAGATTCAATGTTCTCTCTTAGATCCAAGAACACACAACATCATTTACTTCATGGACCATTAAAATATGTAATTTTAATTAACCCAACTACTTCTTTCCTGAGGGACTGAAAATAGCAAGAATACAGAACTTTTAAGGTATTTAGACACTATCTATGACAATGTAAGACAATTTATCCACTAATGTTATGTTTTAGAAAGAATTTTTCTAATTAATAGTCAGATTAATAGTACATTTGGAACATCACTGATACACTTAAGTACAATAAAAACCCAATTAAATTTCAATTCAAAATTAATTTGTTTGGGATGTGAGGATACATTAGCATCTCTAATCCCTCTTTGTCTGCAACTCAGTTACTCCAAGGATTAGCATCCTTCAGGGACATATGAAACTGATCTGCCTTCACGGAACTGGAGAGTTCAGGGAACATCAACATGAACATTTTAGATGTTCAGCACTGTTGTCTGGGAACATGAAAACACATTGGACCTCTCGAGATATCAATAAATACAGAGGCAAATTTAAAAACTCAAACTCAACTGAATTATAATGTGGCTTTATTTGCATCCTGGCAAAAGTCATGTTGCTGAACTACAAAGTTTGACGGAAACATGGAATCACAGAGAGGTCTGGGATGGAAGGGAGCATAAAGTCCATATTGTTCCATCCCCTGCCATGGGCAGGGACACCTTCCACTAGCCCAGGTTGCTCCAAGCCCCATCCAGCCTGGCCTTGGACACTTCCAAGGATCCAGGAGCAGCCACAGCTTCTCTGAGCAACCTGTAGAGGGCCGCCCCACCCGGACAGAGAACAATTTTTTCCCAATATCTCATCTACATCTACTCTAAGTTGAAAGCTCTTCTCCCTTGTCCTATCAGCAAGTAGTTCAGCTACCAATTTTTCCACAACTTCTGTGTTCATACTAAAAATCTGAAATCTCTAATTTAAAATAAGTATCTTCTTCTTTATCCAAATGCTGTGAGATTGCATCAAGAAGCACATTCAAAATAAGTAGAATAGTTCATCACCTAAACAAGTAACTACAGTGGAAAATGTTAGGAAAAGTTTCTGTCTTTCTGGTGAACTGTGCATGGTACATTTATTAAAAACATTATTGTAAAAAAGGACTAAAATGAATGGAACTGACAAAGAAAAATCTGTAAGTCCTAGTGATTAACATCTTGAGTTTAATCATTTAATGGGTTTCTGCATAACTATTAATTTAAATAGAGCTGTCATTAATAAATTTAACATATCAGGTATAGAAGGGAACAACATTTGAAAAGCACCCAAAATTCATGGAAAAGCAAGCACTCCAAGAAAACAACATTCAGCATTAGGCACACAGATTCAACCATTCTGGATATTATTTTCACTTTGGGGCTTGAAGAGACTCACAAATACTGTACAGGAAAGTGAGTTCAAGGGTAGATTCTATCTGTGCCCAAGGCACTGTGAACTAAGTTCAAAATCATAATTAGAATCAGTTCCATCACTCTCTATCATCACATGAAAAGAAAATACCTAATAAAGAGTTTATTTGAAATTGATATTTTTTGAGATAAGTTTCAGTTCAAAGGGTTGATATTTTCCAGCAAGATGCGTTTTCATAACAAAATTTATCAAAAAATCCTAGTGATCTGTGAAAAAGAGGGAGCAGCAACTTGATAATGTCAGCACATGGGAAGCACTGTGAGGAGGGGGAAGGATTGATGATGAGATTGATGAATCTGCAGGATTATCAACTCCCTGTTTGTTTTGAGGGTCACTTTTGTGTTCCTGCTAATTTATGCTTTTCCTTGCACTTAAATCCTTCCTGAACGTCTTGACAGAAGCAGTAAGAGAAGTGGGGAGCACTGCTTCATCTGGGGAACAAACATAGCTAAAAGTAAAAAAAAAACCTTCCCACAACCCCAGCTGGGATTAAGAGGACAGGCATGTTAATGCTGGACAACTGAGGGGTTTGCAGCCAAGAAAGAAAAATAACAAGAAAAATTTAGATACAAAAATTTAGAAAGATACTCCAGTATGAGACAGGATGAGAAAGGAGAAAAGCAGACATGGGAGAGTCATCAGCTCAGGGAAAATCTACAGTATAGACTTACAGTAAGAAAAAGTTAAAAAAGAAGACAACATAAAATACAGAGAGAGCATCTGCAGTTTACACAAAGAAACAGACTGAAGGTACAAGAACACTTTAAAAAAAATATTTCAATTCTTCTATTAGTTCACATAATCTGCACACATTGTTTATAATAACCTATATTTGAGATCCAATGCAGTTATTTTTTTGCCATAAAACAACTTACCAAGGAGTCTAAAATCATGCTCAAAGCCTCAGCTTACATGAAGATTAAGTGTATGTTTCCAAAATTGGGAATTACATTTAAAAATTAATTTTTGAAGACTAAAAAACCAATTTTGACTTGGCAGCATTTTAGTAACCTAAGAATTTATTGCCAATTTCAGTGGGAATTCACATACATGCAGTGACACCTATGTGTTAATATAAGAGCTCCTTTATATAACTATACTCATTGCTTGAATGTTTAAAAACTGCAAGAGCTTCTGTGCAGAGATATAATGAGATAACTGAGCTTCATGGTGTGAATTTACATTCCAGTGCAGAGTTCAAAACACAAAACTAATCTATAGCCCTCCATCAACACCCAGAAAGGCAGATTGCTGTTGTGCACAGGAAAAGGCTCATAAACAAGACATGATTATCATTAGGTTTGTAATGAGAAAAGAAATGATCATTAGTCTAAGCCTGAATAGGTAATAGAAAAAACGATGGTTGAGTGTTAGGATTGTCCTTTATAAATACCTGGGCACAGCAGAAGGGAGGCTGAAGGGAATCAAGGCTGGAGGTGGCTCTGAGCAACCTGGTCTAGTGGAAGGTGTCCCTGCCCATGGGAGAGCATTGGAACTAGACAAGCTTTAAGGTCCCTTTCATCCCAAACCATTCCGTGATTCCATGATGTCCATCCTTTACTGGATGCAGAGCAAAACTCAGTCACAAAAGATAAGGAAAATGCTGAGGTACTAAATTCCTTCTTTGCCTCAGTCTCCAACAGTAAGAGGAGTTGTCCTTCAGGTACCCAGCACTCTGAGCTGAAGGGCAGAGATGGGAACAGAGTAAAGCCCCCAAAATTGGTTCTACTCCTGTCATTA
This sequence comes from Hypocryptadius cinnamomeus, assembly GCA_013400635.1. Lineage (NCBI taxonomy): Eukaryota > Metazoa > Chordata > Aves > Passeriformes > Zosteropidae > Hypocryptadius > Hypocryptadius cinnamomeus. Next base: position 8,875 of record VYZP01024230.1, on the reverse strand, counting down.
ATAAATCTGTAGAATCCTTTTTTATTGGTTTTCTATGGCAGCAGCCAGATTTCAGTTCTAGCTGGGCTTTGGCCCTTGCCATTTTCTCCCTGCATGCCCTATAAACATCCCTGTAGCTTTCCCAAGCTGCCCGTCCCTTGTCCCTTTTCACAAAGGTCACAGACTCTCCTTTTTGCCCAAGTCCCACCCAAATTCTCTGTTCAGACAGATAAGTGTTGAATAAATAAAATAAGGAGAGATTTAAAACCATAAAGTCCATCACAAACAGGTGAAAGGAAGTAGAGGTGACATATTTTCTGAAGATAAAACCCCATCTATTTCAACATATAGTGTAGAAATCACATAATATGAACTGAGGTTAACAACTGACTTATCTATAACTAAAAAACTAAAATACCAAAAAAAAAAACAAAATTAAAAAAAAAAAATTAAAAAAGCACAGATCTCAAAGTCAATTGGAACAATTACAGATGAAAGAAATTTGCAAACATCCGAAATCAAAATCAGTGGAAAGCCTACAATTTTATTTTTAGTAGATATGAAAATAATTCTAAATTCCATCAGCTATACAGAACAGGCTCCTTTTCCCATGTTCATATATGAACAGCAGCTGGAATATCTCACACATCTAAAGTCTAAAAAAGAATTTGTCTCTGATAAAGGGATTAAAACAGAGAGAACAAGATAGCTGGAGATCAGAATGCTATAATTTGACACTTCTCAGAGGAAATCAGTGCCTGTTATTTGATTATAACATTTTATATTCCCTCACTCTGTAAAGTATTACTGGCCTTTGTAGTATGTGAAAAATGTACTTCAGAAAAAGACGTGTTCAAAATGGTAAATGGAAAGGCAATAAATTAAAGCCTTTTATATACTGACTAAGCATCTTTTAGGACTCAGATATGAGAAAGTATATTTCAAATTTTCATGCTGTCATTTTTAATACTTCTCTTATCGAATACTGCTGTCTGAAACCATATCCAAAATTAAAGCCTAATCTGTATGGGAGAAAGAAGCTTTTATACAACTTTTGAAGTTGGATGGCTGCCATGGAAAATACAGTCAAAAATAAAAAACACAGAACAAAACGTACTGTAGGAAAATAGGAGGACTGAGCAGGGAGGCAAGAAAGACTCCCAGACAAAGCTTAGTGCCCCAAGGACTGCTCGCATCTTTCTCATTAAATGCCACTGGGTAATCACTGAATCATGGAATGGTTTGGGTTGGAAGAGACCTTACAGCTCATCTTTTTCCATCCCCTGGCATGGAGAGGAGGACCTTCCACTAGACCAGGTTGTTCCAAGCCCCATCCAGCTTGGCCTTGAATCTTCCAGAGATGGGGCAGTGTCTTGGTTTAAGACCATTTATAAAGTTGGACACTCCAAAATGAGCCATTTAATTCCAACCAATCCTTTGCCACCAGTAAGGAAAGATTATGAGTAGATATAAGTGAAAAAACAACTGTTTACTAACAAATGGAGCAACAACAGGCAAAAAACAACACCAAATAACTGCTAGATACAAAACTACCCAGCCTCACAAACCTCACGGTCACAAAGAGAGACCCAAAATGTTGGAATGAGCCTTCCCAAGATGGCGCCCGCCTGAGGCGGCCGTGTGGCTGAGGGACAAAGGGAAGATGGCGCCACACCCTTCCCCTCCAAAAGGGTGACTGTGGGCCCCAGGAACAAAAAGACAAGATGTCAACAACCCGTACCAGAAAGGCAGGAGCCCACAGAGCAGTTCTAGAGGCAGACAAAAGTTTTCCAGCTCGCGTGGGGTTTGTGCTGCTCCCGCTGCTGGTTCCCGCCATTTACGGGCTCTGCCATGGCTGCTGTGGTGTGAGGGGATGAAAGGAGCACTCTGTCCGCACAGGCACATGGCAGCCTCACCCCTGGACCTTGCTGGCTTTTCTTGCTGCCCCCAGAGTTTGCAAAATTCACCTTGAAACAGTTTCGAATTGCAAAATGCATCTTCACCGGTGGCTACGGTTGCAAACCGTAAACAAGCACCTCTGAAGAGAAGCTCCCGCCGTCGCAAAAGCCGCCATAAAAGGAAGAGCCTCTGCTCCCACAGCTTCTCTGGACAACCTGTGCCAGGGCCTCGCCACCTTCACAGGGAGGATTTTCCCCTCAGATCTAATCTAAACCTGACCTCCTTCAGTTTAATGCCATTCCCCCTTTTAACTAAGCAGAAATAATCCTGGTAGCATGGATCCAAACCCAAGATCCTCACATGTTAGATTAATTACAGCAGTATTTACAGTTACATTCTAAACACAGAAAATATCACTTTTAAAAACTTAATTCCTTTGAAGAATTTACTCAACAGAATGAAATTTTTATTGTAAAAGTTTGTTGGCTTTTTTTTTTTCTTGTGTGTGTGTGTGTAATCATCACAAAGTCATTCTTGCAATTTTCCAGTTAGTTTTTGAAAGACAGAAAATTCACTGTTCAGTGACGGAAGCATAAAGCAATGACCGAACCTTAAGCTCATCTCCTTGACTCTTTCTCCCTTCAGTATGCTACTTCCCAATTTAAATATCCCAGACAAAGCCTCTGCACCACTCCTGATCTCCCACCAGTTTCCCTATCCTGCATCAGACTGCTGGTGAAACTCTCAGTTCCTTTGCTCTGCTAAAAACTTTCATCACTAACCTTACACAGTCATCTGAGGTCACTCCTGTGCCAGGCTAAAAGGAATTTCCTTCCAAGTACTCTTGATCCAACAGACTAAAATAACTGATTTTCCAGTTCAAAGATGACTCCAACTTTTCCTTTTTTATTTCCCTCTTTTTTTTTTTTTTTTTTTTTTTTTTAATGTTGAAGAAAAAGAATTTCAGTTCAGAATTTCTGCCTAATGAATCAACAGTGATTTCATTTCCAGCACTCAGCTGGGACTCAGAGGAAGTTTCAGGAACACATAAATGAGACCAGCTTCAAAAAGAGAGGTCGAGATGCTCACCCTGTGGTGCTCTGCAGCTTCACAGAACTGTTCTGAGGGGTCAGGGACTTCAGCTCCAAACTCCACATTGAATTACACACAGAGGGGACACAAATACAGATTTCATGCATGGAGGAAATCTCCTTGCAGAACATTGCTCATGGTTAGCTCAAAACTTAATTGGAAAGGCTGTACATTAAATTCTGCTGAGGATTACTCACTGTGGATTAAGCCTATCCAGTTTGGGAATTAATGCTGGAAGACAGAACAGGGCAAGATAACTGCCTGTGGTACCTATCCCAATTTGTAAGATTTTTTTTTTCCTTTTAATAATTTTCTTAATTTAAATTCTAGTGAAGCTGTTCTCCAAATTTGACCTGAATCCAGAAATTTCATGCATACTAATGGGTGGTGGAGTTAAATATTTACTGCAAAACATGGCCTAGTTACAGTCCCTTGATAGGAATTTTTTTTTTTCTTTTAACTGTGCTGCATTTCTGTAATACTTTCTTTAAAATAAAACCTTTACTAACAGTAATATTTCTTCTAAAAGAACAAGCAGTAATTTTAGGATTTGATTTTAATATTCAAGTCAAATATTTCTGGAGGAAACACTACTTCCCTATCTTTCAGTTTCTCAGTATAATTTTATTTTTGACAACTGTCAGAAGTTGGCATGTTAAAGAAATTTTATTCTGATTTTATCCTGATATAAAGCCACAACAGTATAAAATCTTCAAGAAAGACAATGTAAATAAATATAGGATAAAAAAATTGCCAAATGTATTAATTTATATTACTTTTCAAACTTATATCACTGCTTTTGCAAAATCTGTCTCAAACTGGCATGTTCAGGCAATATATCAAACACCAACTACCCTTCATAACAAACACACCCGGGTGATCAAAGTCACTTCAATAAATTTAAACTAACATGAGCTTAAACAAAACACTGAAAAGTGAAATGAATATCAGAAAAGCTCCAGCCAAGGCTAAACAGAAATAAATCTTTTGGAAACGGTGCAGAGAACAGAGAAGATGCAAAGATCCTTGGACAGCCAACTGGCATTACCAAGAAACAGTATCATCAGCAGTTCTCCCAAAAAGCCTAAACCTAAAGTGAACAGAAAGTCATAAAATCATGGAATGGTTTGGGTTGTAAGGGACCTTAAAAGACTATCTAGTTCCAACCCCCTTGCCATGGGCAGGGACACCTGGATGCATTTCATTTTTCTCCACTTTTAGTTTTCTCCTTAAGGAACAATCCTGATCAGGAACAGAGTGGAACAGGACAAGACATTGGTGCTGTTTGGCTTGTTTCACAGAAAGATAAAACAGTTTGGGTTAGAAGGGATATTGAAGGTTACCTAGTCCATCCCTTGCAATGAGCAAGGACATCTTAACTATACCAAGTTGCTCAGAGCCCCATCCGACCTGACCTTGAATATTTCCAGTGATGGGGCATCCACCACCTCTTTGGGCAGACAGTTCCAGTGTCTCACAGAACCACAGAACAGTGAGTGCTGAGAGGCTGATATATGTGGTCAGCCATAAATATAAATTATATACATGTATATTATATATGTACTATGTACATGAGCTGTGTATGTGTGCTTGTGTGCGTGTACCTACTGGAAATACAGCATCAGTCTCGTTCCTGCTTCAAACTGGGGCCATGGAGCTGCAGCAGCCTCACCCCTGGTTTTGGGAACCCCTGACCCTACTTTCCTGCATAGCAACTCTTGGAGATGCTCTACAACACCTGCTTTTTCCTCACAAGTGTTTTAAATCATTTCAGAGTAGGAATTTTGATGTCTTTCTGCAGCTCAGTTCTCAGAGAGCTGAAAGATAATTAATGGATGGAAGAGTCTGAAAGATCCAGCATTAGTATGGAATGGCATTCAAGGGCCCAGATTTCTCAGGAGGAGCATTCCCAACATGAATATCAATTGAAATCGCTTCCATATGTAACAAACAATTCAAAATAGAAAAGGAATAATTTTTATTAACAAGATAAGAGTTTTCAGGCCATGGACCAGTGATTTGCTGAATAGAAAACTTCAAATCTTTGTGCTAAAAGCTTTCAGCCCAGGCATGAGCCACCAGCCAGACAAAAAGCAAGTTGCAGAGCACCTCATCACAGATATTATTGGAAAAAAGAGAATATGTTTATTGTACACACAGGTTCTTTCAAAATTGCAGATCAAGATTCATTGTCCCATTAAGCAGGACTGCCCATGTGCCCCACTTGACCTTTCAGGATGAATAGAAATTCTACTTTGTCTAAAAAAACCTGTTTCTCAGTAATTTCTTTCCACAGACACTTTTTCCTCTATCAAGAACTAGCACATGCTAACTTCTGTAAGCAAAAAAAAAGTTCTCATATACTTCAGTGAAAAGGTTTCTAAATAAGCATAGGGAGAGCATATGTTTAAGTGAAAAGATATGGGGTTTTTTTTGATCTAAAAAAACAGGTTATCTAGATTCTAGATTCTCTAGATTTCTCTAGAAACAATCTTGCATAGAATTTAGTTCTAGTTTTAAAATTTCATTCAAAAAAATTTCAAAACTAGATGGTTAAAAGCATTAAAGCACTAAAAATATTATTTTTAGTGTGTTCTGTCAGAGAGAAAAAAATTGTCAATAAAGTTAAAGTCACTTTCATGTCTCAGAGATGTTCATCCATAATGTCAAGATAGTCACAGAGTATATAGGTCACATTCTTTTTCACACTGTCAATAAATCTACATGGACAAAAAATTAGGTCTACCTCAACTTTACCCTGTCTTCAAACACAAAAAACATCAATAGCTATTTTCTGTCCCTTGATGAATTTCCTATTATGGTGTGAAATTTTATCTACCTTGCTTGAAAAGCTAAAAAATTTAAAACACAACAACCAGCAGCTGGACTGTATCATGTTTTTAATGTAAGTTTCAGCTATATGCCAGAAAACTTCCAGGAAAATTATATTAAAATCAGGCAGTCATCAGCACATACCTACAGACAGACATTGCCAAAGCCATTTACCAGAAAGAATAAATTTACATGAATATAACTTATTTCCATGTGTTGCTTTCTGCAGCATCCCAGGCTGTGTCCTAACAAATTTAATCAAACTGGAGCCCAGTGGAACTGCAGTTCTTGATAGATTTTTGTGTCAATCATGGTCTGAAATTCTTCTCCACAGGGAATTTCCTTCTTCTCTACTGATCAATAAAAGACCAGTTGCATTTAGACACTTATGCTGTGAGTATAGCATATGCTGTATTTTAATTCCTGTGAGTTCTTCTTCACTTCCCTGCATTTCTCAGGGTTTGTAGCTTCACTCTTTATGGTCACGGAATCATGGAATGGTTTGGGTTGGAAGGGACCTTACAGATCATCTGGTTCCAACACCTGTCTGCTTTTCCTTCATTTATATTCCTTAATATAAAAATACATGGATGATAAACTTCCACATTTCCCAGGTCTTCTTTGTCCCCCATCTGGGAGATCTTTTACACAACTCTGACAGTACCAGAATAAACACCCACACAGCAAAGCATTTAATGGCCCAGCAACTGGATAATCTCACTTGGGTGGTTTTGAAGTGTAAGTGTTCCTATTATGGAATCATTATGGGATACAGAGATACACAGGGATGAGCTTTAGGCATCAAATATTTTGGTCTTTGCTCTTTGTGTTTTTAGAATGGGTTTCATAAATCAAACCAGTTTATCACTGAAGTTTTCTACAGCTAACAGAAATTACCCTTCCACACTACAGAAGGAAGAAGAATCTTAACACCATGGACACTCTCATTTGTTCCACACCTATCAATGGAAAGCAGAAGTCCCTGGAGTGAATTGCTGCCTTTAGTAGGACACAACACTACCCAGCAACACAGGGCAGGAAATGAGGAGCACACCAAGAGCCAGCTGTAAGTGCCGCAGACATTTTTAGGTTGACGATGTAATTATCCCAGCTGGAACCCTGCCAGGAAATCAGCCAGGAAAACACAGCCTCAGTTCATTAATCCAGCCCTTTATGCCACCCAGCTAAACATATCATTTCACATCACACCAAGGCTGGTCTCATTTACACGGCTCGTGGGTGCTAATAATGGTGTGTGGTGCCTCCTGCTCTCTTCATTATGGGATCGTGTTGAACAGGCCCCAAAAAAAGCTGCTCCACTTTTCTGACAGGCTTTCTTCCCAGCCTGGAGCGTCGACAAGAGATGAACGTCTGTCTCATTCTGTGTAATTCTGTTTAAGATCTTTTTCCTCCTCTCTGCTTCTTCATTGTTGTTTGGGTTGTTTTTTTCTAAATATAGGTTAAGAAAAGTAAAGGTCTTTTTGGCATGTAAAAAACCAGAAATTCAGTCTAGATAAAGACTGTGCAAGTTTGGGTTGATGCCTCTAACTCAGGAGAAGGCTCCTGAAGAGAAGCTGAGTCAGCATCACAAACCCAAAAGGGAAAAGGTTATTAATTCAGAGAGAACATGGGCACTCATGTCACCACTGAAGATGCTGAGCTACAACTTGACACAACACAAAATAAGTCATGTAAGCAACAGGAAACCGAAGTAGTTGACAATGAAAATTAATGCCACAACTACCAGGCAGCAGCATTAAAAATCTAAAAAAAACCCACCCAACCAAAACCATCACAACAACAAACACCCAGTAGAAAAAACACCCAACAAAAGCCATAAAACCCCACTAGAATACTGGAATATCATTGTACATAGAGTATACAGCAAATACTTAACTTATTCTGATGTACTGACAATTGAGTATTTAAGAAAACCCAAACCACACAGGAACATGAAAACAGTGAAACCAAATATACACAGAGCGGAGAGGAGAAAAAAATACCCTCAGGATAGAAAAGACTGTAATATTCACTAATCAGTGCTTATATACACAAAATTTAACCCTGTCCTCTCTTATGATCTCTTCAGTCAAATTTTCAGAAGATAAAAAAAAAAAAAATCATAGTATGAGTGCTGGGGGAGTAACTCACTGAATATCAGTATTTTACAACCAAATCCTTTAGACTCCTTTGGAAATCTCAGCTGGAGATCTCTCAGTCTTGTTCTAAAACCCAGGGCTGATGATACTGGCAGATAGTATGTTTTATAGGACTTACAATGGAATAAACCTGAAAGGTACTTAATGCTGCTGCAATAAAAATAATTACAAAGTCAACAAAACTGAAACATTTTGTCCTAGGCATATATTGAAAACATATTTTTCCCCTACCACACAGGTAAATTTGAAAGCACCTCATACCCATTTCATCTTTTAAAAGAAAATTGTCAGACCTTGTGAGTACCCATTTATTTTATCACCAACACCCAGAAAATAATTGTCTTAATGTAGTTATTATACTTGTATTTTTAGGCTTTGATACTATTTTTTAATATATGTGAAACCACAAATATTTCTATATTGCTCTTTTATCTGGTTGATAATTGTTAGATTGTTCAGAAACATATGTACCATAATCCTAGTTCTACATTTGCACCCACAGGCTTTAAACCACTGATCAGATTCAGCCAAGTGAAAAAAATCACATCATTTTGTCACACAGCAGAATAAAAAACAGGCTGAAAGTGGAACAATAAGCTTTGGCACTGGGCAAAGCTCTACTCCCATCAAGTATTTTTTCCAGTTGGAACCCTGGCTACTGAGAATTTTAGACTTTCTGTGCTGACAGGCAGTGATCCCCAGGAGAACACTGCATTTGACCTGAGGCCATGGGGAAGGCTTCCAAAATGGAATGACAGAACTGGGATTATGGGTGGGGAGTTTGATTAGAAGTGTGTAATATCACATGGTGAAAAACTTAAAGTTTAAGGTTTTAGAATATAGTACTATATATAAAGCAAAATGGAGGTTGTAGGGCAGAGGTTGGTCCTTCTTCTTTACCTTCTTCTTCACCT
>VYZP01024229.1:18839-44885 GCA_013400635.1 Hypocryptadius cinnamomeus | reverse complement strand
TGAATTCCCAGTGTTTCTGCAGGGTGAATTCCCAGTGTTTCTGCAGGGTGAATTCCCAGTGTTCCTGTAGGATGAATTCCCAGTGTTTCTGCAGGATGCTCTCCTGGTGTTCACACCAGATGCTCTCCTGGCTGTGTGTGATGTCTTTGGCTTTTCTGGGGGCAGCAGGTCGCCCTGGGGAGCAGAGGATGGGTTGCCATGGGTGCTGTGGGTGCCATGGGTGCCCTGTGGCTCCTTGCAGGGTGACCAGGGCAGATCCTTGATGGGGTGCAGTTCATGGCTCCCATGGTCTCATTCCTTGGCTGTGCTGGTGTTTGTGATCCTGGGGGGCTCCTGGCTCTGTCCCTCCCTGCCTCACCCCCCTCCCTCCCTCTCCTGGCCCAGATGTGGAGCAGATGGCCATCGACTGGCTCACAGGCAACTTCTACTTCGTGGATGACATTGATGACAGGGTCTTTGTCTGCAACAAAAACGGGGACACCTGTGTCACACTGCTGGACCTAGAGCTGTACAATCCCAAGGGAATTGCACTGGACCCAGCCATGGGGTGAGTCCTGGGAATTCGCCACCCGTGGGGACAATTGGCAAGGGTGGCCTGTCCCTCTGGGGTGGGGGGTTTCCTGTACCTCTGTGAGCCCTCCCTGCAGGGACACTTCCCACCCAGCCTGCCCTGGCAACAGCTGTGCAAGGCTCAGTCCTGTGGGACACACCTGGCCCAGCTCAGGATAAGCTGCTGCTTCCAGCTCGTGCCACACAGCGTGGTCACAGCTTTTGGGAGCTGAAGTGGCTCTGTGCACAGCCAGAGCAGCTCCCTTGTGCCTGTGTGTCCAGCCACTGCCTTCTGCACAGCCCTGAGGATGCCAGGATGCTGAATCATGGGAGCAGCTCAGGGCACCCCTGGCAGCTGCCAGCCCCTGGGAGCTGGTGTGGCAGAGCAGAGTAACCACCAAAGAGGAAAATTCCCCTCCTTGCCAGCTGCTTTCCTGATGGGCACTTCCCTCCTGGCTGGGATGGAAAAAGCTGGTGTTATTGAGCAGAAAATCAGGAGTATTTAATATAAACAAACAAATATCTCAGAGAATCTTGGAGAGAGACTCCAGGCTCAAGCAGGGCTAGTGCAGACAAGCCCCACAGGTGACTGAGTTAAGTCCCTTGGCACTGTGGTGGCAGTGCTGATCTCTGGCTCTGCTGTGCTGTGTTGGGAGTTGCCACCACAGGCAGGACAGCTCTGGGATGCACAGGCAGCTGCCTCAGGTTGTGTCTTCACATGTACAACCCCACGTGTGCGTGTGGGCCTCTTCCAGTGACACCAACACATCTGAAGCTCCCGGGAGCTCTGTCCCAGACCCCAGCCATCCCCATGGGGATCCACACATCCATATCCTCCCTCTCCTAAAACTCATCCTGGCTCTGAGCTCCCTGCTCTGCTCTTCTCTCACAGCAAGATGTTCTTCACCGACTACGGGCAGATCCCCAAGGTGGAGCGCTGTGACATGGACGGGCAGAACCGCACCAAGCTGGTGGACAGCAAGATCGTCTTCCCACATGGCATCACCCTGGACCTGGTGAACCGCCTGGTCTACTGGGCTGATGCCTACCTGGACTACATCGAGGTGGTGGACTATGAGGGCAAGAACAGGCACACCATCATCCAGGGCATCCTGGTGAGTGGGTTTGGGGGAGAGGGATCCAAGCTCGGTGTCCTAGGTGCCACTGCTCTGCTGTTGTGACTTTAGAGGTCCAGCAAAGAACGTGCTGAGCACTGAGCATGGTCCTGCCAAGGATGATCTTGATGGGCAAGACCACACTGATGGCCAGTGATGGACAAGAGCCATCAGGTGGGATGGCCATCACTGATGGCCAGTGATGGACAAGAGCCATCAGGTGGGATGGCCATCACTGGTGGCCAGTGATGGACAAGAGCCATCAGGTGGGATGGCCATCACTGGTGGCCAGTGATGGACAAGAGCCATCAGGTGGGATGGCCATCACTGGTGGCCAGTGATGGACAAGAGCCATCAGGTGGGATGGCCATCACTGGTGGCCAGTGATGGACAAGAGCCATCAGGTGGGATGGCCATCACTGGTGGCCAGTGATGGACAAGAGCCATCAGGTGGGATGGCCATCACTGGTGGCCAGTGATGGACAAGAGCCATCAGGTGGGATGGCCATCACTGGTGGCCAGTGATGGACAAGAGCCATCAGGTGGGATGGCCATCACTGGTGGCCAGTGATGGACAAGAGCCATCAGGTGGGATGGCCATCACTGGTGGCCAGTGATGGACAAGAGCCATCAGGTGGGATGGCCATCACTGGTGGCCAGTGATGGACAAGAGCCATCAGGTGGGATGGCCATCACTGGTGGCCAGTGATGGACAAGAGCCATCAGGTGGGATGGCCATCACTGGTGGCCAGTGATGGACAAGAGCCATCAGGTGGGATGGCCATCACTGGTGGCCAGTGATGGACAAGAGCCATTGGGTGGGATCAGGGGTTTGGGTGTCCTGGAGCCCGGCTCTCACAACTCCTATATCCCTTGTGGCTCTCACAACTCCAAAATCCCCTGTGGCTCTCACAGCTCCTAAATCCCCTGTGGCTCTCACAGCTCCTAAATCCCCTATGGCTCTCACAAGTCCTGAATCTCCTGTGGCTCTCACAGCTCCTGAATCCCTTGTGGCTCTCACAGCTCCTAAATCCCTTGTGGCTCTCACAACTCCTAAATCCGTTGTGGCTCTCACAGCTCCTGAATCCGTTGTGGCTCTAACAACTCCAAAATCCCCCGTGGCTCTCACAACTCCTAAATCCTTTGTGCCTCTCACCTGGTGCCTTCCAGATTGAACACCTGTATGGGCTGACTGTCTTTGAGAACTACCTGTACGCCACCAACTCGGACAATGCCAACGCCCAGCAGAAAACCAGCGTCATCCGCGTCAACCGCTTCAACAGCACCGAGTACCAGGTGGTGACACGGGTGGACAAAGGTGGAGCGCTGCACATCTACCACCAGCGCCGCCAGCCCACAGGTGGGACCCTCACTTTGGAGTAACAGCTCCCTGAGTCCTCAGCCAGGGGCTTGGGTGGGATTTCAGGAAGAAATTTTTTCCTGGGAAGGGTGGTCAGGTGTTGGAAGTCCCCACCTCTGGTGGTGTCCAAGGACTGAGTGGATGTGGTGTGGTTGGTTGGGTTCTCAAGGTGGGGATTGGTCACAGGTTGGACTCAGTGATCTTGGAGGTCTTTTCTGACCTCAAGGAATCTGGGATTCCTGCTCCCAGGGCTCTGGGGGCTGCTGAATATCCTGGGGTGCCCCCTTTTCCTGCTAGCACTGTGTCTCTTCCTGTGAGAGCTGTGCCATGTGGTTGATGGATCATGGAGAGTACGGAGATGTGGGAGCAAATGTGGCATCTTAAAATATCAATAGTCCCTCTTACTCTTTGTCCCCACTGCCAGCACGTTCACCCTGGTGCTCCCAAGCACTGAGGGATTTCCAGGGAGCTGAAAGCCTCCAGTGCTGCTCCGACCCCTCCCTGCATCCATCCCTGCCTGCTCCACCCCCAGCACCTTCCTGCAGTTAATCAATTTACTCCTTATAAATCCTCTTAGTGTCTGCAGCCTGCTTGGCATTTTCCAGAATATAAAATTAATCAGGAGATTTCTGAGCGGGGAAGGAGTGTGATTAAGGGCTCTCCGGGTGTGCTGGCTGTCCCCGCTCCCAGGGCTTGTCCTGCCAGTGCAGCAGGATGGGGCAGTGTGGCCATGTGGCTGTGGTGGTGTGCTGGCTTCTCCCCAGGGATCCTTCCCATGGGAAAGTCCTTGTGCTCAGCCCTTCCCTGACTGGCTGGGAGCTCCTGGGAGGAATGAGCCCCCTTACAGCCCAGAGGGGACCCCAGAGAGCATCCCCATGTCCCTGTGGTTGCAGCCCCGTGTCCCTGTCCCCACCATGTTCCCTGTTCCCTCCGTGTCTCTGTCCCCCTCATGCTCCCTGTCCTCCCTGTGCTCCCTGTCCCCCCTGTGTCCCTGTCCCCCCATGTTCTCCCTGTCCCCCAGTGTCCCCAGCAGCTGCAGCCCCTCTCTGTGTTGCAGTGCGGAGCCACGCCTGCGAGCCGGATCAGTTTGGGAAGCCGGGGGGCTGCTCGGACATCTGCCTGCTGGGGAACAGCCACAAGAGCCGGACCTGCCGCTGCCGCTCCGGGTTCAGCCTGGGCAGCGACGGGAAATCCTGCAAAAGTGAGTGCTGGCCTTCCTGGGGGAATCTGGGGGGCGAGGGGCTGGAGCCACGGGCTCTGCGTTCTCTGCTGTGACCCCACAACAGCCCCAGTGCCACGTGCCACCCCCATGGCACTGCCCCAGCCCTGCTGGTGGCCACAGGCTGTCCCTGTCTCTGCACAGAGCCCGAGCATGAGCTGTTCCTGGTGTACGGGAAGGGGCGTCCCGGCATCATCCGTGGGATGGACATGGGTGCCAAGGTGCCGGATGAGCACATGATCCCCATCGAGAACCTCATGAACCCCCGGGCCCTGGACTTCCACGCTGAGACCGGCTTCATCTACTTTGCTGACACCACCAGCTACCTCATTGGGCGCCAGAAGGTTGATGGCACGGAGAGGGAGACCATCCTGAAGGACGGTGCGTGGCCGAGGGGCCTGGCCTGTGCCCGTGGGGCTGGGTGTCCATCATCCCCCTCAGTTTGGGTCAGGATTGGGCACCTTTGGGGCTGTTGCTTCCACTTTTCATCTCCCACCTGATGATGAACTCACTCCAATTTTCCCCCAAAGGCATCCACAATGTGGAGGGCATCGCCGTGGATTGGATGGGGAACAACCTGTACTGGACAGATGATGGCCCCAAGAAGACCATCAGCGTGGCACGGCTGGAAAAGGCCGCCCAGACACGGAAGACGCTGATTGAGGGGAAGATGACGCACCCCCGCGCCATCGTGGTGGACCCCCTGAATGGGTGCGGGTGCCTGGGTGGGCAGGGCTGTCTGGTGGGGCCACGGGAACGTGGTTGGGTCTTGTCACAAGCTGTGGTGGCCAGGCCAGGGCTCAGCTTAATGTCCGTGGCAGGTGGATGTACTGGACGGACTGGGAGGAGGATCCCAAGGACAGCAAGAGGGGCAAGATCGAGAGGGCCTGGATGGATGGTTCCAACCGCAACATCTTCATCACCTCCAAGACCGTCCTGTGGCCCAACGGGCTGAGCCTGGACATCCCAGCCAAGATCCTCTACTGGGTGGATGCTTTCTACGACCGCATCGAGATGGTTTATCTTAATGGCACTGAGCGGAAGGCGAGTGGGGGTCCTGTGGATCTGGGACTTTGATCACCCACAGCACTGGGGCAGCTGAGCTGTGGCCTCTCTGCTTTCCCCTTCCATCACCCTGTCCCTGTCCCTGTCCCTGAGTGCCCATCCCAGCTAACAGAGCCTCTCCTCCTCCCCGCACCCACAGATCGTGTATGAGGGCCCGGAGCTGAATCACGCCTTTGGGCTGTGCCACTACAGCAACTTTCTGTTCTGGACCGAGTACCGCAGTGGCAGCATCTACCGGCTGGACCAGGCCTCCAAGGCCGTGAGCCTGCTGCGCAACGAGCGCCCGCCCATCTTCGAGATCCGCATGTACGACGCGCAGCAGCAGCAAGGTGCGAGGGCACGAGGGGCTGGGGGGCAAGTCTGAGCTTCCCCCCACCTCTTTTTGTTTCCTTTTAGCTGCCTCCATGCTCCTTGTTTTTCTTTTCTGTTGTTCATGCCCTGCCCTTTCAGCCTTTCCTCTTTTTCCCACCCTAATTCCATCAGGCTCTGTGTCCCCTGGGGGGTCCCCATGGCCTCACCTGGGGTTTTCAGCTGGCTTCCAGCTGTGGCTGCTGTTGAGGAGTCCAGGGGCCCAGGGGCTCCCAGCATGCCTGTGGGTCTGCAGGGGTCCCTGGGCACTGAGGTGCCATCTCCTCACCCCTTTGCCTCCACAGTGGGCTCCAACAAATGCCGTGTCAACAACGGGGGCTGCAGCAGCCTGTGCCTGGCCACCCCCCGGGGCCGTCAGTGCGCCTGTGCCGAGGACCAGATCCTGGGGCTGGACTCTGTCACCTGCCAGGGTAGGCTAGGACCCTTGTGGGGACTCTCTTTCCCCATGGGAAGCTGCACTTGGTTATAATCCTGCTTTTGCTTTCCCCTTGGCAGCCAATCCATCCTACATCCCCCCGCCGCAGTGCCAGCCCGGGGAGTTCGCCTGCAAGAACAACCGCTGCATCCAAGAGCGCTGGAAATGCGACGGGGACAACGACTGCCTGGACAACAGCGACGAAGCCCCCGAGCTCTGCCGTGCGTGACCCCTCCTGCGCGCTGGGATTTGGGCTAAGGCTCCCCCAGATGTGGAGGCAGTGGTTGGGGCAGGGTCAGGTAGTCAGGACCCCTCTGTCCCCTCTCCAAATCGAGGAGAGGAGGAGGTATAGGAGGAAAATGTTGGTTGAGATTCTGATGCCAAGTTTGAGGCTCCAGCCCTTTTCTGTCCCAGTTTTTCTCTTCGTTGGAGGGATGGGGTGGGATGAGGGGCAGGTCCTGAGTGTGGTTTCCCCCACAGATCAGCACACCTGCCCTTCAGACCGCTTCAAGTGCAAGAACAACCGCTGCATCCCCAACCGCTGGCTCTGCGACGGGGACAACGACTGTGGCAACAACGAGGACGAGTCCAACTCCACCTGCTCAGGTGAGAACCCTGCCTTGTCCTCTGGGAGTCTCAGGAGAGCCTGTGCTGAGCCACAGCCTGAGGTTTTGCAGTCTCACATGTGCCCACACCTTGGATTTACACCTGGGCCTCACAGGAGCCCAGGGGGTTGTTCCCCACCTTCCCCTGGCAAAACTCGGTACTATGGGCCATTAACACTCCATCTGTCCCTCCTGGCCAGCCCGGACCTGCTCCCCCAACCAGTTCTCCTGTGCCAGCGGCCGCTGCATCCCCATCTCCTGGACGTGTGACCTGGATGATGATTGCGGGGACCGCTCTGACGAGTCTGCCTCGTGTGGTGAGCTGGGACTGGGAGCACTGGGGGCACTCCCCGGGGCTGGGAGGGTTGGGGTGCACCATGAGGTGTCCCCTGATGTGTGTTAGGTGTGCTGATGGTGCCTCTCCCTCCTCTGCAGCCTACCCGACCTGCTTCCCCCTGACACAGTTTACCTGCAACAATGGGCGCTGCATCAACATCAACTGGCGCTGTGACAACGGTGAGGACCCGGCCCCGGCGTGCTCCCGAGGGGATGGCGAGACCCGAGGCGAGGGTGCAGCCTGGCAGGGACCCCATTTTGGCAATTTGAGCCAGTTCTCAGCATGTGCTGAAGGGCAGAGCCCAGGCCCCAAGGGGAGCAGGCGTGAGCCAAAGCTGAGCCCATCCTGCAGCCCCCAGCCCCATATTTCCCTTGGCTGTGCTGGGGCAGGGAGAGCTGCAGGAATAACCTGGCAGGGATTGTTTCAGACCTTGGCATCCTTTGCAAGGTTTCCAAAACCCTGCCCTGGTGCTGGAACAAAGTGTGGCATGGCCAGAGCTGCTGGTGGCACTAAGCCAGGTCCTGCAGCCCCAGGGAAGGCAGGAGAACTCTCCCAGCCAGCTCCCATCTGCCCTTGGATCTTTCCAGGGCCAGGCCTGGGACAGAGGGTTTACCCCAAGGTTGCTTTCCTTTCCCACAAGTTTATATCAGTCTTTGAGCTGCTCTGCCTTGTTGGGAATAATTAACATCTTCAGAGCAGGCGAGACACTGGTGTCTCGCCTGTGGGTTCAGGACTCTCCCTGGAGTCTCCCCGAGCTGCCTTGGAGCTGGCCCTGCCAAGGGATGGTCCCTTCTCCTGGCATCTCCCACTGTGGCAGCCAGGCCGTGGCATGGAGCCCCTTGTGCAGCCCTGAGCCTCACCAGGTGCCCAGGGCAGGAGCTGCAGCACCATGAGGGTACCCCCACCCTGGCTGCCCCCCACTCCCCCAGCACCCTCTGCTGCTTCTGGTCTCGCCTCCCAGGCTGCCTGGTGCCTCTGTGTGTCCGTGTCCATGTCCATGTCCACGTCCCGGTGTCTCTGTGCCACCTGCTGTGTTTGTCACTGTGCTGTGTTGTGTTTGTCACCGTGCCCACACTCCTGTCTGGTGGTTCTGTGTTTCAGAAAAAGATTGTGGGGATGGCTCTGACGAAAAGAACTGTCCAAAGCCTACCGGTTAGTGCATAGATCAACATGCACCAGACCCTCACCTGGCCCCCCAAGCCCCCAGACCTGCCCCCTCCAGGGGGCTGTGAGCCCCGGGGGCTGCTGCTGGACACTGGCAATGCCCCCCTGTCCTCTCTGGCAATGCCCCCTGTGCCTCTGAAGATGCCCCTGGTGCCTCTGGTGATGCCCTCCTCCTCTCCAGCAATGCCCCCTGTGCCTCTGGCAATGCCCCTGGTGCCTCTGGTGATGCCCTCCTCCTCTCCAGCAATGCCCCCTGTGCCTCTGGCAATGCCCCTGGTGCCTCTGGTGATGCCCTCCTCCTCTCCAGCAATGCCCCCTGTGCCTCTGGCGATGTCCCCCAGCTCTCCAGCAATGTCCCCCATGCTCCCCAGCAGCAGGAGGGAAGTGCCAGGTGCCAGGGAGCCACTGTTCCTCCCAGCTCACCGAGCAGAGCCACTTGGGAAGCTGCTCTTGGTGGGAGACTGGAGAGGTCAGGGGTTGCAGGTGCAGGAGCTGAGCTGCTGGCGAGGCCATGTGACAGCTGGCAGTGCCATTGTCCCCATCAGTGCCATCTTCCCCATCAGTGCCATTGTTCCTATCAGTGCCACTGGTCCCATCAGTGCCATCATCCCGATCAGTGCCATTGTCCCTATCAGTGCCATTGTCCCTATTAGTACCATCATTCCCAGTAGTACCACCGTCCCCACAGTGCCACTGTCCCCATCAGTGCCATCATCCCCATCAGTGTCATCATTCCCATCAGTGTCATCATCCCTATCAGTGCCATCATCCCCATCAGTGCCATTGTCCTCGTGCCCATCCCCAAGGGGAAGCAAATCCCCTTGACCAATCTCAGGTGGGGCATCCACAGTGGAGCCCTGTGGTGGTCTCCAGGCCAGATCCCCTGTGCCAGGCAGGCAGAGGGGCTGCATTGCCAATGTCCAGGTACCCTCAGACCAAACCTCCCTCTGCCCACAGCAGGCATGGAGGTTTCCTCCAGACAATCCAACCCCACCAATTGGCTGTCCCAGCCCCACTCCCCATGGGTGCACCCCCAAAGGAGCGCTCATCCCCCAGCCCCGCTCCCCCCAGAGTGGAGCCCAGGGCCCCGCAGGTTCATGGTTGATCTATGCAGTTTCTGCGTTTCATTTTCTCTGTGTGCTGCTGGTGCTGTGGGGTGGGAGGGCTGGGGGTCTCCAGCCCATGGCAGGGGTCCCAGTGCCAGCACTGAGGGGCTGCTGTCACCCCACCAGCGTGGTCTGTCCGGTCCCTGTTGTCCCCCGCTTCCCCGGCGAGGGGTCTCTGCTGTCCTCCCTCCTGCCAGCCCCCTCCTGGCCGGGCTCCTGCTGACCCCCTGCCCGCCCCCCTTCCCTTTCCAGACAACGACTGCGGGGACAACAGCGACGAGGCCGGCTGCAGCCACTCCTGCTCCAGCAACCAGTTCAAGTGCAACAGCGGCCGCTGCATCCCCGTGCACTGGACCTGCGACGGGGACAATGACTGCGGTGACTACAGCGACGAGACCCACGCCAACTGCACCAACCAGGGTGAGCCCCAGCACGTGGGAGGGACCCCCAACCACAGCCATTGCCCAAAATGCCAAAGGCAGAGCTGCCCTGCTTCGAGGCAGGGAATTCTGCAGCGTGGCCACATCGCGTGGCCAGATCCCCCTCCTGTGGCTCTGGGTGCATCCAGCTGTTTTCCTGCTGGCTGAGTGTCTGGTGCCCACCCAATCCCGGAGCCCCCCAGCTGCATGGGGTGCAGGCAGTGAGCAGTGCCCTCCCCACAGCCACACGCCCGCCCGGGGGCTGCCACACGGACGAGTTTCAGTGCCGGCTGGACGGGCTGTGCATCCCCATGCGCTGGCGCTGTGACGGTGACACGGACTGCATGGACTCCAGCGACGAGAAGAACTGCGAGGGGGTCACCCATGTCTGCGACCCCAATGTCAAATTTGGCTGCAAGGACTCGGGTGAGAGCAGGGGCCAGGGGATCCCAGCTGGGGGTGCTGGGCTGTCCTCAGTGCTGGGATAATGGGGAAACACAAGGGGCCAACCCGTGAACCGTGATCCTGATGGATGATGTCATCCTCAGATCCCTTCTGCTCTTCTCTGAGGAAAGGGCTGGGACACACTTTGCTGGGCTGGGGACAAAGGTGGAGGGACACCAGTTCTGGGGCTGACCTTCTGGGCCCCCAGGTCCTCCCTGACCTGTCCCATCTGGGCCAGCTCTGGTCAAACTTTTGGGGAGCCCTGAGCTACTCAAACACCCCCATGCCCCCCCGAGCGTGGGATAACATCTGGAAATGCCTGGAATAACTTCCCTTCTGGTTCTGCTCTGCCCTCTTCCCACCCCCTCCCCCTCAGCCCGGTGCATCAGCAAGGCCTGGGTCTGTGACGGGGACAGTGACTGCGAGGACAACTCTGACGAGGAGAACTGCGAGTCCCTGGTGTGCAAACCCCCCTCTCACACCTGTGCCAACAACACCTCCATCTGCCTGCCCCCCGAGAAGCTCTGCGACGGCTCCGACGACTGCGGCGACGGCTCTGACGAGGGCGAGCTCTGCGGTGAGCACGGGGACAGGCGTGGGGACACGGGGTGACCTGGGAGTGGGACCAGGAGGTGACAACCATGTCCTGTCCCCACAGACCAGTGTTCCCTCAACAACGGCGGCTGCAGCCACAACTGCACGGTGGCCCCTGGCGAGGGCATCGTGTGCTCCTGTCCCCTGGGCATGGAGCTGGGTGCTGACAACAAGACCTGCCAGATCCAGAGCTACTGTGCCAAGCACCTCAAGTGCAGCCAGAAGTGCGAGCAGGACAAGTACAATGTCAAGTGCTCCTGCTACGAGGGCTGGATGCTGGAGCCCGATGGCGAGAGCTGCCGCAGCCTGGGTGTGTTTTGGGGGGCACCAGGGACTGGTAGCAGCCCCCCAGCTGCGTCAGGGGGTGTTTGTTCTCTCATGGAACTGGGGGTTGTGCTGATGGACATGGCTGGGTGATGGTGGGATCTGTGCTGGGGCTGGGTGCACTGTCCCCTGCCTTGTCCCTGACACTGCCCTGCTTCCCCCAGACCCCTTCAAGCCGTTCATCATCTTCTCCAACCGCCACGAGATCCGGCGCATCGACCTACACCGAGGGGACTACAGCGTCCTGGTGCCCGGGCTGCGCAACACCATCGCCCTGGACTTCCACCTCAACCAGAGCTCCCTGTACTGGACTGACGTGGTGGAGGACAAAATCTACAGGGGAAAGCTGCTGGAGAACGGGGGTGAGGAGCCTTGGGTTGGGGGAGCTGGGGGCTGGAGGGAAAGCAGGGGTGCAGGTCTGGGGTCAGTGATTCTGTGGCACCCCACGGTGATGCAGCAGCTGAAGCCCATAGCCCTGATAGTGATCCTGTTCTGCTCTCATTATGCAGTAGTTAATTAGCATTCCCAGCACTTCCCTGCTTGTAATTGCAGCCCAGCAGCTGGGCACAGAGAGGACACCCCCCCAATCAGTGCTGCTTCCATAGGAGCCCAGTGCCAGGACTAGGGATGGGGGCTGAGCCCTTTGGGGTCTGGGACATGGATGGGGGCTGAGCTTTTTAGGGTCTGGACTATGGATGGGGGCTGACTCCTTTAGGGTCTGAACTGTGGATGGGGGTGCTGAGCTCTTTGGGGTCTGTGCTATGGATGGATGCTGAGCCCTTTGGGTCTGGATTATGGATAGGAGGTGCTGAGCTCTTTGGGGTCTGGACTATGGATTGGGGGTGCTGAGCTCTTTGGGGTCTGTTCATGGATAGGGGGTGCTGAGCCCTTTGGGCTTTGGACCATGGGCAGGGGTGGTTCAGGCCCTGTTTGGGGAGGACACATCCCCCCACAATCAACCCCAGCTGAGCTGGGTGGAGCTGTTGGGGGTATGGGGGTGGTGGTACTGGGTGGGCTGGGGAAGGGGCACCAGCCTGAGCCCTCCCCTTGTGCCCCACAGCTCTGACCAGCTTCGAGGTGGTGATACAGTACGGCCTGGCCACCCCCGAGGGACTGGCCGTGGACTGGATCGCTGGCAACATTTACTGGGTGGAGAGCAACCTGGACCAGATCGAGGTGGCCAAGCTGGATGGCACCATGAGGACCACGCTGCTGGCCGGGGACATCGAGCACCCCCGCGCCATCGCCCTGGACCCTCGCTATGGGTGAGGCAGGAGGGGACAGCGCTCACCAGGACAGGCTGGCACCTGTGGGATCTTGCAGGGGGACGAGGCCACGGGCTCCTGTCCTTGCTCACAGTCCCTCCTCCTGGCAGGATCCTGTTCTGGACGGACTGGGACGCCAGCCTGCCCCGCATCGAGGCCGCCTCCATGAGCGGCGCGGGCCGACGCACCATCCACAAGGAGACGGGCTCGGGGGGATGGCCCAACGGGCTCACTGTGGACTACCTGGAGAAGAGGATCCTCTGGATCGATGCCAGGTAGGGCCAGGACACCTCTCTGTGTGTCTTCCCCTCTCTGTCCCTCCCAGTCTGGATCTTGCCCTGGTTCCAGCGTTGTACTGGGCTGGGAGAGAGAAGCCTTCATGCTGTAGGGTCTGTTTGTGTCCCCAACACGTGCCAGTTCTGGCTCTGGGTGTTCTCCTCTGTAGATCCTGGTGTAAATCAGCAGGATTTACACCATGGCTGCTTAGACCCTGCTGGTTGTTGCTGATGGATTAAAGACCCTGTGGTGCCCCCTCCTCACCTCCCTCACCCTCATCTCTCCCCGCACAGGTCGGACGCCATCTACTCAGCCCTGTATGATGGGACAGGGCACATCGAGGTGCTGAGGGGACACGAGTACCTGTCCCACCCCTTCGCTGTCACCCTGTATGGGGGGGAAGTGTACTGGACTGACTGGCGCACCAACACCTTGGCCAAGGCCAACAAGTGGACAGGGCACAACGTGACCGTGGTGCAGAGGACCAACACTCAGCCCTTTGACCTGCAGGTGTATCACCCCTCCCGGCAGCCCCTGGGTGAGGCTGGGGGAGTGCAGGTGGGGGGATGGGGTGGGGCGACAACAGGGGGTGGCAGTGGCACTTGGTCTAAGCTCACACCCCCTTGGAGCAGCAGGTGGATGCTGCTCTCATCCCTGTGGCTGCTCCTTTGCCCCATCAGGTGATGAGGGTGATGCTTGGTGGGGCAGGCAGGGTCTGGGAGGGCTGCAGCTCTTGGGGTCTCCTGGGTGGGTGTCCTCAAGGCTGGGATGTCACTGAGTCCTGTCCCCTTTGCAGCTCCTAATCCCTGCGAAGCCAACGGGGGCAAAGGGCCGTGTTCCCACCTCTGCCTCATCAACTACAACCGCACCCTGTCCTGTGCCTGTCCCCACCTCATGAAGCTGGACAAGGACAACACCACCTGCTATGGTAGGAGTCTCCCTGAGGAGCTGGCAGGGGGGATGAGGGGGTGCTTTGGAGCTGAGATCCCACCAGTGCCCTTCTTCTTCTCGCAGAGTTTAAGAAGTTCCTGCTGTACGCACGGCAGATGGAGATCCGGGGCGTGGACATTGACAACCCCTACTACAACTACATCATCTCCTTCACCGTGCCCGACATCGACAACGTCACCGTGGTGGACTACGACGCTTTGGAGCAGCGCATTTACTGGTCAGATGTCCGCACCCAGACCATCAAGAGAGCCTTCATCAACGGCACCGGTGTGGAGACTGTCGTCTCTGCAGGTTGGTGTGGGGGCCCATCACTCCCAAAGCTGGGACCCCCAGCCCTCCAGAGCCTTCAGCTCCCTGGGATCAGCCCTTCCTCTTCATCTGAGCATCATCCCAGCCCTGTCCTCAGAGCTGACAAGTTCCCATCTTCATTCCCTTGCAGACCTGCCCAACGCTCACGGCCTCTCCGTGGATTGGGTTTCCAGAAACCTCTTCTGGACCAGCTACGATGCCAACAAGAAGCAGATCAACGTGGCCAGGCTGGATGGCTCCTTCAAGAACGCTGTGATCCAGGGGCTGGACAAGCCTCACTGCCTGGTGGTGCACCCACTCCGGGGGTGAGTCTGGTGGGACGTGGTGCTGCTGGGGAAGAGGTGTGTGTGCAGGCACCTGTGTGTGTGTGATGGTGCACACCTGTGATGGGGGAGAGACTGGGAGCTGTCCCTGTGTGTCAGCACATGTATGTGCAAAGGGGAGCAGGCTGTGATAAGTGTGCACCCACCAGTGTGTGCCAATCCAGGTGTGCACGGGGCTTTGGCAACCCCCAGGCTCTCTCCTGGGTAGGGACAAGGGGCTGTGGGGCTGCCCAGGCTGTGCCACAAGCAAATGAGGGGCTCTGCAAGGCTGGGAGGGTGCAGGGGGCTGCTGGCACCATGGCCCCTTGCCCATTGTCCTCTCACCTCGCAGGAAGCTGTACTGGACAGATGGGGACAACATCAGTGTGGCCAACATGGATGGCAGCAACCGCACGCTCCTCTTCACCAACCAGAAGGGACCTGTTGGTATGGACCCCTCCATGGCCCCCAGGATCCCCCACCTCGCCTTGCTGTCCTGCAGAGCCTCAAGTCCCCACTCTGGCTCCTTGTGGGGGTGGCAGCTGTCCTGTGCTGGGTCACCATGACCTTACTTGCCTGCTGTCTCCATCGCATCCCATCCCATCCCATCTCATCCCATCCCATCCCATCCCATCCCATCCCACCTCCCGATCTGTGGTGGTCCCTGCATGCCACCAGCCTGGTAACATTCCCATCCTTTCCAGGCCTGGCCATCGACTACCCAGAGAGCAAACTGTACTGGATCAGCTCTGGCAATGGCACCATCAACAGGTGTGACCTGGATGGCAGCAACCTGGAGGTGATCGAGTCCGTGCGGAGCCAGCTGAGCAAGGCCACCGCCCTGGCCATCATGGGTGAGGGCTGCCAAAGGGGGACACCTTCCCCTGTCTCCTGCCCTTCCCAAACTCTCCTGCCCACCTCAGCTGTGGTGGGAGGGGATGGGGAACGCTGCCACATGCTCCTGCTTTCTCCCCACAGGGGACAAGCTGTGGTGGGCTGACCAGGCCTCCGAGAGGATGGGCACCTGCAACAAGAAGGACGGGACGGAGGTGACGGTGCTGCGCAACAGCACCACGTTGGTGATGCACATGAAGGTGTATGATGAGAGCGTCCAGCAAGGTCAGTGTGGGGTCCTGGGGCAGCTGCTCAGCCCCTCCATGGTGGCTCCATTCCTGGCAGCTGGCCCAAGCCTTGCCCTTGCCCTCGTGCCAAGCCTGTGCTGGCTGGCGCAGGGCACCCATGCCTCGTGTGGGTGCTGCCCCGGCTGTCCCAGCCCTGGTGGGTGCACCCTGGTCCCCTGTAGCCCCTCACCCCCTTTTCTCTGCCACAGCTGGGACCAACCCCTGCAGCCAAAACAATGGGGACTGCTCGCAGCTGTGCCTCCCCACCTCGGAGACCTCCCGCTCCTGCATGTGCACTGCAGGCTACAGCCTCAAGAGTGGGCAGCAGTCCTGTGAAGGTGTGTGCTTGTCCCTGTCCCCTCCCTGAACCACCCCTCGGTGCAGTGAGACCCTGTGGCCACCCCAACCATGCCTGTGGCCACCCCAACCATGCCTGTGACCACCCCAGCTGGTGACCCCTCATTCTGGCTGCTCATGAGATCCTTCCCACTGCTCTGTGTCCCATGTCACTGTGGGGGAACACTGGGCACCAGAGGGACACTGGGGGGCTTGGAGGGGTTGTGGGCGCAGGTGGCAGCAAGACCCTTGCATGGGCTGTCCCTGATGAGCGTGGGGCCACCAGGGGTGTCACTGGTGGAGGGTAATGGGACAGCACAGTGGGACCCTCCCAGGGAGAGGTGGGACCCTCGCTGTGGGCAGCAGGTTGGGCTCACTGGGAGCAGGGCCAGGCACAGCCCTCACTCTGCAGATCCCCCCCATCCCCTTGGGCACTGCCAGGGCCTCTCAAAGGCTGTTTGTGTGCAAAGTGTTCCGGGTGGTTTTGGGAGGGGGTTGGCAGAGCTCTGCACCATCTGGGTCAGGGCAGGGGCTGAATAACAAGTGCTGCCCTGACCCAGATGCGCTGTGGAGCCTTTGCCAACACGGGGTGGTGGTGGTGGGTGGTGGGAAGGGGGTTCACTCGTGCCCCCCTCGAGCAGGGCAGAACTTTGGAATGGGCTGTGCCAGGGGTTGCAGCCCCCAGGGAGGTCTGTGCTGGGCCTGCAGAACCCTGTCAAACTCGTGCTCCTCCCCTGTAACAGTTTTCCATGGTGGAGGGACAGCCTGTGGGTTTTGGGATGTGTCTGACTGTCCCTGCGTGTGTGCTGCAGGTGTTGGCTCCTTCCTGCTGTACTCGGTGCACGAGGGGATCCGGGGCATTCCCCTGGACCCCAATGACAAGTCGGATGCTCTCGTGCCGGTGTCTGGGACCTCCCTGGCTGTGGGAATCGACTTCCATGCAGGTGATGCAGGGCTGGGGACAGGACAGGGGACGGGGAGCATGAGGGGGCTATCACCATCACCTTTTGGCAGTGCTTTGCCCTGGAATGCCCCCTCAGCAGCGCCAGGGTGAGGGAGGATTTCAGGGCTCCAGGGTGCACATTTTTACCATTATGGAGTGACCAGAGGTGGTCACTGACTCATCCTCTCCTGCCTCCTTGTCCCTCTCAGAGAATGACACGATTTACTGGGTGGACATGGGCCTGAGCACCATCAGTCGAGCTAAGAGGGACCAGACGTGGCGTGAGGACGTGGTGACCAACGGCATTGGCCGCGTGGAGGGCATCGCCGTGGACTGGATTGCAGGTGGGATGGGGCTCTGGAGCCAGGGGCAGGGCAGGCAGTGGGGCTTGTGTGGGGGTTCACCATCCCCTCTTGCAGGAAACATCTACTGGACGGACCAGGGCTTTGATGTCATCGAGGTGGCCAGGCTGAACGGGTCCTTCCGCTACGTGGTCATCTCGCAGGGGCTGGACAAGCCACGGGCCATCACAGTCCATCCAGAGAAGGGGTGAGATACTGCCCCAAAGAGGGGCATCACCTGGGGGGTGGGCACAGGGTGAGACCCCTCACACCACCCAGCAGAGCTGTATGTGTGCACACAGCAGGGAAGGACTCACAAGTCTCCTGCCACACCAAGGAGTCCAAACCCTGGATTTAATCCTCCTTTCACTGATGGGCTGAACTCCCTGGGAGCCCCTTGGGATCTGGTGGGTGTCAGCACCTCAGAAAATCAAGTGGAGCCTCCTTAGTGCCTTCAGCTTTGGACAGAGCCCCAGGGAGAGCAGAGGTGTTTGGATCTGGGGAGGGATGGAGATGCAGGGCATGTGATGTCTGTGAGCGGGCAGGGTCTGGACTGAAACCCCAGTGTGGGGGGATGAATGGGGTGGTGTCTGTCCTTTACTCAAAGGGCCAATGCTGCTCCTGGTGACGAACCTCTGGTGACATCCCTGCTGTCCCCTCAGGTACCTGTTCTGGACAGAGTGGGGGCAGTACCCCCGCATCGAGCGCTCGCGCCTGGACGGCACCGAGAGGATGGTGCTGGTCAACGTCAGCATCAGCTGGCCCAACGGGATTTCCGTGGACTACGAGGTACAGTTGGCATCTGGGAGGATGGTACCAGTCCCCAAGGTCCCTGTGGCTGTGTCCTGCTGCTGGGGACATGCTTGCCCTCCTTGGGCCTCCAGAATCTCAGGAGGGTTGTCCAAGGTGGTCTGAACCCCAGGACATCCTGCCAGAGGTGCAGAGGGTAGTGCTGCCCCCATGCCAACTGGGATGTTGTCTCATCCCTGCAGGACGGGAAGCTGTACTGGTGTGATGCCCGGACAGACAAAATCGAACGGATTGACCTGGAGACGGGCGAGAACAGGGAGGTTGTCCTGTCCAGCAACAACATGGACATGTTCTCCGTGTCGGTCTTCGAGGAATACATTTACTGGAGCGATAGGTGCGGTGCCAGGGGGGCTGGGGGCTGTGTGGAGGGTGAGGGGAGCTGGTGGGTGCTATGGCAAGTTGGGGAAGGGTGCTGTGCTGGTCGCTTGGTGACTCTGTCCTCCTTCAGGACTCACGCCAATGGCTCCATCAAGAGAGGAAACAAGGACAACGCCACCGAGTCGGTGTCCCTGCGGACTGGGATCGGCGTGCAGCTCAAGGACATCAAAGTCTTCAACCGGGCCCGGCAGAAGGGTAGGTCTGAGCATGGGGGGCAGCTCCTCATGTGGGGAACAGCAGTGGAATCACTCTGTCCCCATCGGAGCCGTGCAGCGCCGTGGTTCGAGCCTGTTCCTTCTTCCGGGAGTGCCGAGCGCTGAAAGCGGCCGAGTGGGTGCATCCTGCCCAGTCCCTCACCCAATCCCCCCTGTGCCCCCACCAGGCACCAACATCTGTGCCCAGAACAACGGGGGCTGCCAGCAGCTGTGCCTGTTCCGCGGCGGCGGGCAGAAGACGTGCGCCTGCGCCCACGGGATGCTGTCAGAGGACGGCGTGAGCTGCCGGGACTACGACGGGTACCTGCTCTACTCGGAGCGCACCATCCTCAAGAGCATCCACCTCTCGGATGAGAACAACCTCAATGCGCCCATCAAGCCCTTCGAGGACGCGGAGCACATGAAGAATGTCATCGCCCTGGCCTTCGATTACCGCTACGGCTCCAAGGGCAGCAACCGCATCTTCTACAGCGACATCCACTTTGGCAACATCCAGCAGATCAATGATGATGGCACAGGGCGCAAGACCATCGTGGAGAGTGAGTGGCGTGGGGTTGTCCCCTCTGTGCCTGCCCTCAGATCTGTCTCTCTCCCCCCCACCTCCTCCTGCACTCCCTCTGTTCTTCCCCAAGGGGTTTTGGTGGATTTGGCGGGGCAGCGGGTACAGGCTGAGCTGTGTGAGGTTTCTGAGGAGCCTCTGGGAGTGGACACAGGTGCTGGGAGCAGCCTGCAGAGCTTGTTCTGGCACGGAGAGCGTGTCACGAGGCTTGGACTCTAGAAACAGGCACTGCAGCAAAGTTGAGATCGGCTTTGAGCTCATGTTCACCTCCCAAGGCAGCGCCCTAAGCCCTGACCCTTGGAGTGCCCAGCCCCGGCCTCACCTCCAGCCCTCACCTTGCACTTGGTTGGGTTTATTGGCACCTGCAGCAGCTTCAAAGAACTGTAGTTGCTGCTCCAGGAGCTCCCTGAGCCAGGGACATGCTGTTAATGAGGGAATTCACAGTGGTGCTCATGGTGCTTATCCCTGAGAGGGGAGAGCACAGCCCAGCTCTCACAGCCGCCTCATTAAACCCTTTGCTGAGCGTTAATGAGGGGGAGAGGATGGGTGCACGGTTCAAGTTCCCAGCTGGGAAGGGCTCCCTGGTCCCCACCAGGCTTTGCCTTGTCACTTTGTGCCCCAGGGGCTCAGCTGTCCCCTGGCAGAGGGAAACCCTCCCCTTCCCAGTACTGCTGCTGTGGACCCAGAGCAAGGTCTGGCTGGTGTGGAGTTTGAGAATGAAATTCAAGTCCTTGGTGCATTGTAGGTGTGCATCCCGCAGCCTTTCTGCAAGGAAGGGTCATTCCAACAAAGCTCTACCCACGAGACTCCGGAGTCTCAGGGGTCTCTGCTCCCCCCTGAGCACAGCCCCCAGCCCTACTGAGCCCCCACCCATCAACCAAAGCCTCCGAGGGATTTTGAGCTGTAATTAAAAGCAAAAACTTCCATGTCCCAGTATCAGAGTCAGCACTGGCCATGCAGGGTGAGCCAGGGTCAGGGCTGGGTGTGACCTTTGCTGTCCCCACAGACGTGGGCTCGGTGGAGGGGCTGGCGTACCACCGCGGCTGGGACACGCTGTACTGGACCAGCTACACCACGTCCACCATCACCCGGCACACCGTGGACCAGAGCCGGCTCGGGGCCTTCGAGAGGGAGACCGTGATCACCATGTCAGGGGACGACCACCCCCGAGCCTTCGTGCTGGACGAGTGCCAGAAGTGAGTGGCCATTGAGGGTCCAGCCAGCCCCACCAGGATCCATGTGGTCCTAGTGGACATAGTAGGGAGGATCCCAGCACAAAGAGGACTGGACCCCCAGGGAGGAAAGACCCTGTAGCCCCCTCCCCACAAGCAGCTCCAGACCCCATATCCCATTCCCATCCATGGGGTGCCACATTTCCCAGCTGGCTGCAGCAGCCTCATTCACTCCCTTCCCACTCATTTTACGTGGAAATGTTGTCCCATGCATCCCCCAGTCCCTGGAAGCCCCCCAGCCATGGAGGGATGGGCTGAGCCAGCCTGGATGTGTCTGAGCTGGGACTCAGCTGTGTCCCTCCCCTCCCAGCCTGATGTTCTGGACCAACTGGAATGAGCAGCACCCCAGCATCATGCGGGCCACCCTCTCCGGTGCCAACGTCCTCATCATCATTGACCAGGACATACGGACACCCAACGGGTTGGCCATCGACCACAAGGCTGAGAAGATTTACTTCTCTGATGCCACCCTGGACAAGATCGAGCGCTGCGAATACGATGGCTCCCATCGCCATGTGAGTCTGAGGCCAGTGAGATGGGGAGGAGGGTGTACAAACTGGGGCTGGAGTGTGGTCAGAAGGAAGAAGAGCTGTTCTTGGGGCTGGGGAGGTCAGGCATCCCACTGGGGTGGACACTCTGTGTTTGGGGGGCTGTGGGGCTGCATCCCACCATGGGTTCCTGCTGCTCCCAGTTGGGCTGTGTCCCTGAGAAGTGAGGACATGGTTTCAAGCTGCATCAGAGGAGGTTCAAGTTGGACATGAGAAGGAATTTCTTTATGGAAAGGGTTGTTAAACGTTGGAAGGGGATGCCCAGGTTGGTGGTGGAGTCGCCATCCTTGGAGATGTCCAAGAAACTGCTGGATGTGGCACTGAGTGCTCTGGAGGGGATTGGTCACGGGTTGGATTTATCTTGGGAGATCTTTTCCACCCTCACGTATTCTGTGAAGTGTCCAAGGACAGGTTGGATGGAGCTTGGAGCGACTCTGGAAGGTGTACCCACCCATGGCAGGGATGTGGGAACGTGATGAGTTTTAAGATCCTTTCCAACCCAACCCATGCCATGACTCTGTGCCTGGCAGGTGATCCTGAAGTCGGAGCCCGTGCACCCCTTTGGCCTGGCCGTGTATGGGGATTACATCTTCTGGACGGACTGGGTGCGCCGGGCCGTGCAGCGCGCCAACAAATACGTGGGCACCGACATGAAGCTGCTGCGTGTGGACATCCCCCAGCAGCCCATGGGCATCATCGCCGTGGCCAACGACACCGACAGCTGTGAGGACCCTCTGGTGTCCCTGCAGTGTCCCTGCCCTCTGCCCCTCAGCCTGGCAGCAGGCCTGGGGAAGGGGAACCCATCCCACCATCCTTCCAGGCACTTCAGGAACCCATCCCACCATCCTTCATTGGCTCTTTGGGAAGCCATCCCACTGTCCTTCATTGGCTCTTTGGGAGTCATCCCACCATCCTTCC
The DNA here is from genome assembly GCA_013400635.1 of Hypocryptadius cinnamomeus. Classification (NCBI taxonomy): domain Eukaryota; kingdom Metazoa; phylum Chordata; class Aves; order Passeriformes; family Zosteropidae; genus Hypocryptadius; species Hypocryptadius cinnamomeus. The sequence continues at coordinate 23,296 of VYZP01024229.1, read as the reverse complement.
TGGCTCTTCAGGAATCCATCCCACCATCCTTCCTGGCCTTTTGAGAGTCCATCCCACTGTCCTTCATTGGCTTTTCAGGAATCCATCCCACCGTCCTTCATGGTTCTTTGGGAACCCATCCCACCATCCTTCCTGGCTCTTCAGGAATCTATCCCACCATCCTTTCTGGTCTTTTGGGAACCCATCCCACCATCCTTCATGGTCTTTTGGGAACCCATCCCACCATCCTTCATGGTCTTTTGGGAACCCATCCCACCGCCCTTTCGTGGCTCTTTGGGAAGCCATCTCTCTGTCCATTCTGGCACTTTGGGAATCCATCCCCCTGTCCTTCCTAGCCCTTTGGGAATCATTCCACTGTCCTTCCCAGCTTGTTGTTGCCCCATCATGACTCTCACACCAGAGTTGTCCACCCCCAAACCCAGTACAGGCTGAAGACAGAGAGGATTTGCCCTGTCCCTGCTCTTTCCAGGGCATCTCCTCCCCACAAAATCTGGGGAGAGCAGGTGCCTCCAGCCCCCTACACCCTCCATAGCCCCATGGGAAAAGATCCCTAGGGAGGGATCCCTACTTTTTATCCCAGCAGGGAGGAGGAGGAGCAGGGGCTGCTGGGTCCATCCCTGGTGTGACCAATGTCCCTCTGTTCTAGGTGAGCTGTCCCCGTGCCGGGTGAACAACGGTGGCTGCCAGGACCTGTGCCTGCTCACCCCCAAGGGCCACGTCAACTGCTCCTGCCGCGGGGAGCGGGTCCTGCAGGAGGATTTCACCTGCAAAGGTGAGGGGGCTGGGAGGGGCTGAGGAAAGGAAGGAGTGAGGCTGGTCTCAGCCTGGCAGAGCTGACATTTCCGTGCTCTGTCCAGCTGTGAATTCCACCTGCAACGTGCACGAGGAGTTTGAGTGCGGGAACGGCGAATGCATCGACTTCAGCCGCACCTGTGACGGCGTTGTGCACTGCAAGGACAAGTCGGACGAGAAGCAGTCCTACTGCAGTAAGGTTCCTCCTCTTGCTGCCTTGCTCACCCACACACGCACCCCAGCACCCCCAGACACCCTGCCCGAGCTGCCAGCTCCACTCAGAGAGTCATGGAACAGTTTGGGTTGGAAGGGAACAAAATCAGGGACTTCCCCTTCAAGGCAACCAAACACATGAGGCAGGTACCTCCACACAGCCTTGCAAGGTCTGTCCCTCGTTAATTAGTCTTAGGACCTCTTCCAATTTGCCATTAAGTCTTAAAGAGGATGGAGGCAAAAACTTAAGAGGATGGAAGGCAGGATTCCCAGCACTCCAGTAAATCAGTCCTTTTTCCTATGTTCAAGGTCATGGAATCATGGAATTGTTTGGGTTGGGAGGGACCTTAAAGCTCATCTCATTTCACCCCCTGCCGTGGTCAGGGACACCTTCCACTAGCCCAGCCACATCCAACTTGCTCCAACCCACATCCAACCTGGCCTTGGACATTGCCCAGCAAAAGGCACCAGGACTCCAGGGTGTCCTTCCACCCCTCAGGTGCTCACAGTCTCTCCTGCCCTCCCAGAGCTGCACCCTTTAAGGTTTCCAGACCTTTCCCAGTGTTGGGGACATGCTGGAGATCAGGAACCCTGGAGCTGAGCCAGTGGGGTCTGCAGCACCCTCAAACAGCAGCCCTCACCCCTCTGCACGACGGAGTGGGTTCCCTGATCCTGCTCTGTGGTTTCTTCCCCTTCTGGAAGATCCCCAAGGATCTGAGTCCCTCAGGGGTGCTTGCCCTCCTTCTCCTTACCTTCTCCTCTTCCTCTTCCTCCTCTTCCTCCCTGGCAGGCAGCCGCAAGTGCAAGAAGGGCTACCTGCACTGCATGAACGGGCGCTGCGTGGCCAGTCGCTACTGGTGCGACGGCGTGGACAACTGCGGGGACAACTCGGACGAGGTGCCCTGTAACAGTGAGTGTCTGCCTGGCACCTGGCCAGCCCCTGCCAGGGCTCTGTCAGCTGCCTGGGACAGGGACAGCAGCTTCAGGAGGGAGTTACCATCAGCTTGACAGGAGCAGAGCAGAGCCAGGGCTTAATGGAGAGTCAAGGTCAAGCTTGTGCTGCTTTGTAAAGCTTACAGTGACAGCTGAGAGGAAAAACTCCTGGGCATGGGCATGCAGCACCCGGAGCTTCCCAGAGAGGGTGGTTTGACAGCCAGGAGGGGAACAGGGCGTGGTGTCACTGCTCCTCATGGCTCCCATGGCTCCCAGGCATCCCCTTAGGGGGCTGCAGAATGGATCTGCTTGTTTCCAAACTGACAGGGGCAGTCAGGAGCTCCTCAGAGTCCTGTCCAGCTCTGGTAGTGCCAGGGAGAGGGGCTCAGGCTGCCAGGCAAAGTGTGAGCCAGGAATGGGATCGGGTCTGGGAGCACTCTGAACATCCCAGAGCTGCGTGGACAGTGGGGGAGTGTGGGTGCCATGGGGTGGGTGTGCATGTGGGGTCCCCCCACCCTTCCTCATCGACTGTGAGGGCTTCTTCCCCCTGGCAGAAACCAGCTGTGCCGCGACCGAGTTCCGCTGCCGGGACGGGACCTGCATCGGGAATTCCAGCCGCTGCAACCAGTTCATCGACTGTGAGGATGCATCTGATGAAATGAACTGCAGTAAGTGCCCAGCTGCTGCCTCTGGCCCCTCCTCAGCTCTGGGGGTGCTCCTGCTCTCGGTGCTGGCAGCAGGGACCTGGGGCTTTGGGATTTGGGCTGGATTGGGGAGGGAGGAGGGTCCTGCTCCTGTCCTGGGATGAGGCAGCCCCAGACCACCCCTTCAGCCCCTCTGTGCCATGCTCACCACCCCAACACCCGTTGGATCCCTGCAGCTCTGGGCATGTGTGGGGCACATCTGGGGGTGTGTGGGGTGTGGTGGGCTCTGGCAGTAGGGCAGGGGCCAGTGCCACGTGGTGGAGCCAGACCAGGGGGCTTCTGCCGTGGTTCCTGCTGTGTCACCGGGGCTCCTGCTGTGATTCCTCTCAGCTGCCACCGACTGCAGCAGCTACTTCAAGCTGGGGGTGAAGGGCACCACGTTCCAGAAGTGTGAGCACACATCCCTGTGCTACGCACCCAGCTGGGTGTGTGACGGCGCCAACGACTGCGGCGATTACTCGGACGAGCGCAACTGCCCCGGTGAGAGCAGCAGGGCAGAGGGAGTTCTGGAGGCAGGGATGTCCCTTTGGTGTCTCCTTGGGCTGTGGAAGGTTTTTTTGCCCACTGGGACTGTTGTTCTCTGCCCGTGTGGCTCCTGCACAGATGGTGCCGCAGGGAGCTGGGGTGCGGGACGTCAGGGGGATTTTGGGGAGGAATGCTTCAGTTCTGGGCTGGGAGGAGGCAGGATGTGGCTGTGCTGTCGTCCTCATTGATGTTTCCATCACAAAGTAGGTGGGAGGAAGCCCAAATGTCCATCCAACTACTTTGCCTGCCCGAGTGGGAGGTGCATCCCCATGACCTGGACCTGTGACAAGGAGGATGACTGTGAGAACGGCGAAGATGAGGCCCAGTGCAGTGAGCGGCAAGGTGGGGACAGTCAGGATTTGGGCCAGGGCACGGGGTGGTGCTGGAGGCTGGGCAGGACCCTCTTCTCTCCCTGACATCCATTTGCCAAGGACAGATCCCAGATTCTTCCCCCTCTGTGGTTTTACTCCACACTCTTGGGCTTTTAGCTGTGACCAGTGTAAATGTCCTCGTGTGCTGGTTTGCTCAGCACATGCACAAATGTCTGTGGCCCTTTTGAACAGGACCAGTTATGGCTCCCTTCAGCTGCATTTTTACTTCCAACCTCCTGGAACAAGCCCCAAACAGTGCTCAGGAGCTGGGGATCTTCCTCAGGTCCAGCAGCAGCGAGTCCCACACCAGCCCTGTGGGACCACAAGCAGTACCCCCAACACCCCCTGGGCTCCTGGAGCTCGGCTGGCCCAGCCTGGCCACACTCTGCTAGTGTCTCCTCCCCTTATCACCTCTCTCTGACCCCCATCTCCTCCTCTTCTCCTCTCCCAGACAAGTTCTGCTACCCCGTGCAGTTTGAGTGCAACAACCACCGCTGCATCTCCAAGCTCTGGGTGTGTGATGGGGCTGATGACTGCGGGGATGGCTCTGACGAGGACAGTCGCTGCCGTGAGTCTGCTCCAGCCCTTCTCCCCATCTCCATCCCTGCCTGCTCCATCACCATGTTCCTGCCTCTGCCCATCCCTTCTCCCGCCCGTGGTCTCACTGCTCTCCTGAGCTCTGTATCTTGGGGCTCCAGCAGCAGGGTGACTGGACTCCATCCTGCTCCTCTCTTCCCCAGGGCTGACCACCTGCAGCTCAGGATCCTTCCAGTGCCCGGGCACCTACGTGTGTGTGCCAGAGCGCTGGCTCTGTGACGGGGACAAGGACTGCGCGGACGGGGCCGATGAGACCCTCGCTGCCGGCTGCTGTGAGTACCTGAGGCTGGGGGCTGGGGGAGGCCGGGGGCTGGTGGGGGCT
>VYZP01024229.1:7400-18821 GCA_013400635.1 Hypocryptadius cinnamomeus | reverse complement strand
GCTGGTGGGGGCTGACGGTGGTGGCGTCCCTTTGCAGTGTACAACAACACCTGTGACGAGCGGGAGTTCATGTGTGGGAACCGGCAGTGCATCCCCAAGCACTTCGTCTGCGACCACGATGATGACTGTGGTGACGGCTCCGATGAGTCCCCAGAATGTGGTGGGTGTCTGTGGGACCCAGGGTGGGGACTGACCCAGCTGGGTCTTCATAGGCTTTGGGACAGTACCCTGGGAGGTCTTCATCACCCCGGAGGGGTTTGGTGTGAGTGTGGTGAGAGGGAACATGGAGAGGCAGCAGAAGGGGGTTGTTAGTGGAGAGCAGCCCCCCAGCCCTGACACAGAGATCCAAAGCCACCAAGAGATCCAAAGCCACAGAGAGATTCAAACCCACAGGGAGATTCAAACCCACAGAGAGATCCAAAGCCACAGAGAGATTCAAACCCACACAGAGATCCAAACCTACAGAGAGATTCAAACCCACAGAGATCCAAACTCACACAGAGATCCAAACCCACAGAGATTCAAACCCACCGAGAGATCCAAACCCACACAGAGATCCAAACCCACAGAGATTCAAACCCACAGAGAGATTCTAACCCACACAGAGATCCAAACTCACAGAGAGATTCAAACCCATGGAGATTCTAACCCACCGAGAGATTCTAACCCACTGAGAGATCCAAACCCACAGAGAGATTCAAACCCACACGGAGATCCAAACCCACAGAGAGATCCAAACCCATAGAGATCCAAACCCACAGAGAGATTCTAACCCACTGAGAGATCCAAACCTACAGAGAGATCCAAACCCACAGAGAGATTCAAACCCACAGAGAGTTGTGTGTGTGTGCAGGGCAGCCTTGTCCCAGGCCAGCTGCTCTGTGGTGTCCCTGTCACTCCCAGCAACTCAGGAAGGTTTGGCTCCATGGTGCCTCTCCCTCTCTCCGAGTGGCCCCACGGTGCTTCTGGAAGGCTGAGGAGGGTGGGATGCTGGCTGAGCCCCTCACCCTCCCTCAGAATATCCCACCTGTGGCCCCCACGAGTTCCGCTGTCAGAACGGCCGCTGCCTCAGCAACCGGCAGTGGGAATGTGACGGGGAGTTCGACTGCCATGACCACTCGGACGAGGCGCCCAAGAACCCACGCTGCAGCAGCCCAGGTACCTGCTGGGGTCACGGTGGGATCCTGGGGGGGATAGCAGAAGTCCAGCCACCCCCCACTGACCGCTGCCACCTCCTCTCTGCAGAAAACAAGTGCAACGACTCCTTCTTCCTCTGCAAGAATGGGAATTGCATCTCCGAGGCGCTGCTCTGCGACAACAACAACGACTGTGCCGACGGCTCTGACGAGCTCAACTGCTTCATCAACGAGTGCCTCAACAAGAAGCTGAGTGGCTGCTCCCAGGAGTGTGAGGACCTCAAGATTGGGTACAAGGTAGGGGGCCACGGGGTGGGGGGCCTGGCTGCAGAGATCATGGAATTACAGAATGCCCTGAGTTGGAAGGGACCCACGAAGTCCAGCTCCTGCCCCTGCACAGGAAACCTCAGCAATCTCACCCTGTGCCTGAGAGTTGTCCAAATGTTCCTGGAGCGCTGGCAGCCTTGGGGCTGTGCCAACCAGAAGTGCCTGACCACCCTCTGGGGGAAGAACCTTTTCCTGATATCCAGCCTAAACCTCCCTTGGCACAGCTCCTGCTGTTCCCTCTCCTTCCTCCTCCGCAGACGTGAGGGTTGTGTCTGTCCTGTGCCAGCTGGGCCAGGGACGTGACACGGGCGCTTCAGGCACTGTTTGTGCATCTCAGCTGTCCTTGCTGAGTCTGCGTGTCCCATGGTGACACTTGTCACCTCCCAGCACCTGCCACCTCCTGGCGTGCAGGCCTTGGAGGTGTCTGACAGCTCCGGGTTGCTCCTGCAGTGCAGATGCCGTCCCGGCTTCCGGCTGAAGGACGACGGGAAGACGTGCATCGACATCGACGAGTGCTCCACCACCTACCCCTGCAGCCAGAAGTGCATCAACACCCTGGGCAGCTACAAGTGCCTCTGCACTGAGGGCTACAAGCTCAGACCTGACAACCCCACCAGCTGCAAGGCTGTCACAGGTGAGAGCCAGGTGTGGGCGCAGAGCTCAGGATGTTCCTGGTGACTGTGGGATGCTCCTGGCGCTGGAGGTGGAGGGTGAATTGGCTGCCCCCAGCTCGTGAGGGAGGGGTGGCAGGTCTGCAGGGTTCTGCCCACATCCCAGCAGTGCTCCCCTGCCACTTTTCCCTCTTTCCCCGTGCAGATGAAGAGCCTTTCCTCATCTTCGCCAACCGCTACTATCTGAGGAAGCTTAACCTGGACGGCTCCAACTACACTCTGCTCAAGCAGGTGCGGGGTGAGCTGGGAGCAGGAGGCACAGCAGCCCCATGTGGCTGGGATTTGGGGATGAAGCAGGCCCTGAAGGACACAGGAGCTGTCATCTGAAGAGTTTGGGCTCTTGGCTTCCCAGGGGAATTGTAGATCCATCTAAATGTCAGGAGGTCACTGTGAGCGAGGAGCAGGCAGGGAGGCTGTGGGCTCTATAAAACCCACCCAGAGCCCGTGCCAGCCACTGAGGCTGCTGCAACCCTTCTCCCTCCCTGCTCTCCAGGGGCTGAACAATGCTGTGGCTCTGGATTTCGACTACCGGGAGCAGATGATCTACTGGACAGATGTCACCACGCAGGGCAGCATGATCCGCCGCATGCACATCAACGGCAGCAACGTCCAGGTGAGGATGTGGGGCAGTCCCTGGGCACCCCTGGGCAGGGCAGCTGGGCTTCACCCACCTCCTGCCCCGCTGTGGGGTCATCACTGGGCTTTGGGAGTCAGCCCCAGTTGCTGTGGGATGTTTTGCAGCCCCACCCCAGGCGGGGGTGGGCTCCACACTGCCCTGAAATGTGGGACAAGGAAGGTTGGGGGAAGAGTCATGGAGTTGTGGAATGATTTGGGTCAGAAGGGATCTTAAAAGTTCATCCAGTTTCACTCCCCTGCCATGGTCAGGGACACCTTCCACTATCCCAGGTTTCTCCAAGCCCTGTCCAACCTGGCTTTGGACACTTCCAGGGATCCAGGGCAGCCACAGCTTCTCTGGACAACCTATGCCAGGGCCTCCCCACCCTCACAGGGAGGAATTTCTTCCCAAAATCCCATCTAAACCTAAGAAGGGAGTGAGGAAGAAGATCTGGGCTGGGGAGGGGGATACTGTCACCCCTGAGACGTCAGGGTTTGATTCTCTCTGCTCATCCCTGTCACCTCTGACTCCTTCTGGCAGGTCCTTCACCGCACGGGGCTCAGCAACCCTGACGGGCTGGCTGTGGACTGGGTGGGAGGAAACCTCTACTGGTGTGACAAAGGTCGGGACACCATCGAGGTGTCGAAGCTCAACGGCGCGTACCGCACCGTGCTGGTCAACTCGGGCCTGCGCGAGCCCCGCGCGCTCGTGGTGGACGTGCAGAACGGGTGAGAGCCTGGGGGACGTGGATCTGCTGCTCTGCTCTGGGAAGGGGGCTGTGGTCATCTTGCCATAGTCCCAGAGGTTGGGAGATGGGATGAAGCCTTCCCTCTTGGCCACTGGGATGCTTTTCCCTGCCCTGTGCCTGTGCACCTCCATTTATCAGAGAAACATGGGTGGTTTGGGATGGAGGGGACCTTAAAGACCATCTTGTTCCACCCCACTGCTGTGGGCAGTCACCTTCCACTATCCCAGCTTGCTCCATGCCCCATCCAACCTTGGACACTTCCAGGAATGGGGCAGCCACAGCTTCTCTGTGTACCCTGTGCCGGGGCCTCCCCACCCTCACAGGGAGAAATTTCTGTGGTTTCCAACTCAGCATCTTCCTGCTCTTCTGTTTCATCCCCAGCTACCTCTACTGGACAGACTGGGGGGACCACTCTCTAATCGGGAAGATCGGCATGGACGGCACCAACCGCAGCGTCATCGTGGACACCAAGATCACGTGGCCCAACGGCCTCACCCTGGACTACATTAACAGCCGGATCTACTGGGCCGATGCCCGCGAGGACTACATCGAGTTCGCCAGCCTGGACGGCTCCAACCGGCACACAGGTGAGAGCTCTGGGGCTCCCGGCATGCCAGCATGCCTTGGGGGGGTCCAGGCTCTGGGTGAGGTGTTGGAACGGGAGACAGCGCTGTTAGGGACAGTCCCCAGCTCTGGCCACTCCTCTGTGTCCATGCTGCTTCTTTGTGGGAGGGGAATGTGGCACAGCCCCTCGCTGAGAGCCCGCTCCCCTCCCAGTGTTGAGCCAGGACATCCCACACATCTTCGCGCTCACCCTCTTCGAGGATTTCATCTACTGGACCGACTGGGAGACCAAATCCATCAACCGGGCCCACAAGACAACAGGAGCCAACAAGACACTGCTGATCAGCACCTTGCACCGGCCCATGGACATCCACATCTACCACCCCTACCGCCAGCCCGACGGTGAGCAATGTGGGAAATGGATTTGTAGAAAATTCTCCAAGCCTGACAAAAGGCTCACACAGTGTGTGCGTCTGTATGCAAACCTTGAGATAAGAAATGCTGACTTGGAGATGCCATGGAATAGGACAGACATTGTTGAGAGAAAAATGGAACTAGAAACAAGTTTCAAAGGGTGGCCTTGCAAATAAGACTGGATACTTTGGAGAAATAGAAGTACAAATTCATTTCCCACAGAGCACAGCTTGGAGGTGCTGGGGAACTACCCCAGGAAAGGGATGTGGGGGGACACCAGGTTGGGCAGGGGGAGCAGGAGCAGGATGACAAGGGTCTTGCTGCTCCCATGCCACCCAGAGTGTCCCCAGCTTGGTCTGACTTGCCATTGTCACCCCGCTCTCCCCAGTTCCCAACCATCCCTGCAAGACCAACAACGGCGGCTGCAGCAACCTCTGCCTGCTCTCGCCGGGCGGGGGGCACAAGTGTGCCTGTCCCACCAACTTCTACCTGGGCAGCGATGGCAAAACCTGTGTGTCCAACTGCACTGCCAGCCAGGTAAACCCCTGCCTGCCTGTCCCTGCCTGCCTCTGCCTGTTCCTGCTTGTCCCTGCCTGTCCCTGCCTGTCCCTGCCTGTCCCTGCCTGTCCCTGCCTGCCTGGGTATTCCCCATGCCCGTGTCCCTTCTGCCATGATCTCCCCAGGTGTGATGGGATGTTGCACAGTCTTCTGTGGGTGCAGTCAGCACCTCCCTCCTGTGGCACTTCATGTTTGGGGGTGTCCATGAGAGCCAGAGAACCTCCAGCTCTGGAATGTTTTTTTGCCCCTCTCATCAAACCCCAAGGCCTGGGTGGGGTTAAGGCTTTGCTCTGGGTCAGGATTTGGAAATACCTGGAGGGGACGGCACAGGATCAGTGCCCTTGGCTGAGCTCACTGGGGATGAAATCTTTTGGGGTCCCCCCTCCCCATCCTGAACCACCCCACGAGCTCCTCTCTCCATCAGTTTGTCTGCAAGAACGACAAGTGCATCCCTTTCTGGTGGAAATGCGACACCGAGGACGACTGCGGGGACCGGTCGGACGAGCCGGAGGATTGCCGTGAGTGCCAGGGGGTGACACAGCCCCCCGTGTCCCAGCACCCCATGGCTGTTGGGACAGCCCCGTGGAGGGGAGGGTCAGTTCAATGACAGGGTTCAGAGAGCATTGGGACACTTCTGTCCCTGTGTCGAGATTGTCCCATGGAGCAGGGCCCAAGATCAGAATTGGATGCTGGGTCCCTGCAGAGGACCCCAGAGGGTTTGAGGTTGAGGTGTGCCCTAAAAATGTTCCTCAGAGCAAACCTGTGGCCCTGTGTCACCCCACAGCTGAGTTCAAGTGCAGACCAGGGCAGTTCCAGTGCTCCACAGGGATCTGCACCAACCCCGCCTTCATCTGCGACGGCGACAACGACTGCCAGGACAACTCGGACGAGGCCAACTGTGGTAGGTTCCCTGTGTCCCCTTGTGACCCCCACGCCTCCACAGCGTGCAGCTGCAGCCTGTCACACCCTGACTGTGTCACCTCTTCCCCAGACATCCACGTTTGCCTGCCCAGCCAGTTCAAGTGCACCAACACCAACCGCTGCATCCCTGGCATCTTCCGCTGCAACGGGCAGGACAACTGTGGGGACGGCGAGGACGAGAAGGACTGTCGTGAGTGGGGGGCTCAGGGTGTCAGGTGGGAGCTAGTGTGGGTCAGACTGAGGGGCTCAGGTCTGTGTCTTGGGGTGTTTGGCTCCCTGGGTTGTGCCAGGGCTTTCTCCATACCCCTGGTCTCTGCAGACCCTCTGTCGCCATCACCCCTACAGACGCTGCTGTTTTGTAGTGGGAATGAAATCCTTAAGTCCCTTGAAGTGGATTTGGGCTGAACCTGTTGCCCATCTGAGGGATCTGGTGACCTCTGACCTGTCCCCCCATAGCTTGGAGTCTTCTGGGGCCATTTTATGGCTCTGCTCCATCTCCACTGAGCACACCAGCCCCTTGTGTTCCCTGGAGCATCCACACACCTCTCAACCCCACGGCTGATTTTTGGGGAAAGGAATGGCTGACCCCTGCCTGCCCTGCTGCCCCTCCTGACACCCCTTCTCCCTCCTGCAGCGGAGGTGACCTGTGCCCCCAACCAGTTCCAATGTGCCATCACCAAGCGCTGCATCCCCCGTGTCTGGGTCTGTGACCGTGACAACGACTGCGTGGACGGCTCCGATGAACCTGCTAACTGCAGTAAGGGACCTGTGTGGGAAGGGGGGTTCTGCCCACGTGTAAAATGCCCACACCGGGCACCTCTGTGTGCTGGTGGGGTGGGAGGTCCCTGCTCAGTCCCTTCTTGGTCCCTACTTGGTCCCTGCTCTGTCTCTGCTCAGTCCCTGCCCAGTTCTACCTCCGTCCCTCCTCAGTCCCTGCTCTGTCCCCCTTGGTCTTTGCTCAGTCCCTTCTCAGTCCCTGCTCAGTTCCACCCCAGTCCCTCCTCAGTCTCTGCCCAGTTCCTGCTCAGTTCTGCCCCAGTCCTCTCCTCAGTCCCTGCTCAGTTCCTGCTCAGTTTTACCTCAGTCCCTGCTCAGTTCCTGCTCAGTTCTATCCCAGTCCCTCCTCAGTCCCTGCTCAGTCCCTTCTTAGTTCCTGCTCAGTTCTACCCCAGTCCCTGCTTAGTTCCTACTCAGTTGTACCCCAGTCCCTCCTCAGTCCCTGCTCACTGTGGGCAGTGGGTGATGGTGTTGGTGACTCTGTCCTGCTGGGATCCTCTTCTCCCTGATTTCTCCCTGGAGAACTGCTTGGAAGGGAGGGGAATCCCACCCAGCTCCAGGCTGTTCATCAGCCCTGCAGAGAGCAGCACACACCTGACCAGTGCTGATCCCTGCCCTGTGCCTGTGTCACTTTGTCCCCTCCAGCCCAAATGACCTGTGGTGTGGACGAGTTCCGCTGCAAGGACTCTGGCCGGTGCATCCCAGCACGCTGGAAATGCGACGGGGAGGATGACTGTGGGGATGGATCTGATGAGCCCAAGGAGGAATGCGGTGAGCAGGGGCCATGGGGACAAGCCACTGTCATCTTGTGTCCCTGTTCCCTGAGGGACAGGCTGGCCTGGCACTGGCTGTCTCCTCTGGGGTGCCCCAGGAGTTTCAGCTGCTCCTTTTCTGAGTGGCATGGGCAGGGCTGGGTCAGGGGGAAGTGCAGGGCAATGCTGACCCCTGTCCCAGTCCCGTCCCTTCCATCGTGTGGAGCAGTGCTGACTTCTGTCCCTGTCCCTGTCCCTTTCCCTGTTCTGTCCCTTCCCATGTTCAGGGCAGTGCTGACACCTGTCCCTGTCTCATCCTCCTGTCATACAGGGCAGTGCTGACCTCTGTCCTCGTCCTATTCCTGCCCTCATTTGGAGCAGTGCTGATCCCATCCCTGTCCCATGTCTCCCATTGTGCAGGGCAGTGCTGACCCCTGTCACTGTCCCCATCCCTTCCTTCCCCTTGTTTTGAGCAGTGCTGACATCCCTGTCCCTGTCCTGTCCCTCCCCTCATGCACCTGTCCCTGTCCCGTATTTCCCCTCGTTCAGGACAGCGCTGACCCCTGTCCCTGTGCCATCCATGCCCCCCTTTGGGGCTGTGCTGACCGTGTCCTTGTCCCATCCATGCCCCCCTTTGGGGCAGTGCTGACCCCTGTCCCTGTGCCATCCATGCCCCCCTTTGGGGCTGTGCTGACCCTGTGCCATCCATGCCCCCCTTTGGGGCTGTGCTGACCCTGTGCCATCCATGCCCCTCTTTGGGGCAGTGCTGACCCTGTGCCATCCTTGCCCCTCTTTGGGGCAGTGCTGACCCCTGTCCCTGTGCCATCCATGCCCTCCTTTGGGGGAGTGCTGACCCTGCCCCTGTCCCTGTCCCTATCCCTGTCCCTGTCCCAACCATGCCCTCTTTGGGGGCAGCGCTGACCCCTGTCCATGCCCTCTTTGGGGGCAGCGCTGACCCCTGTCCATGCCCTCTTTGGGGGCAGTGCTGGCCCTGTCCATACCCTCCTTGGGGCAGCTCTGACCCTGTCCCTGTCCCTGCTGTCCCCCCCAGACGAGCGCACCTGTGAGCCGTACCAGTTCCGCTGCAAGAACAACCGCTGCGTGCCGGGGCGCTGGCAGTGTGACTACGACAACGACTGCGGGGACAACTCGGACGAGGAGAGCTGCAGTACGTGCCACCTCCCAGCCCTTGCTGTCCCCAGGGTGGAGCACTGGACAGGGGAGAGGTTTGGGCCCCCCCAACCCCTCTTTTGCTGTCAGGTTGGTGGCCAGGAGAGCCACCGTGTCCCCCAGCCAGGACAGCCCTGGGGTCTGCAGAGCCTGGCCCTGCAGAGGGGAGGCTGTGCCAAGGAGACACCCCAAGGGTGACAAGTGACACTGAAGGGGTGACCCAACACACTCCTCACAGGAGTGGGGACCCAGCAGAGTCACCTGAGGGCACCTTGTCCTGCTTTGCCACCAAGTGTCACCCCCTGTGTCACCCCCTGCCTGGCAGTGGCAGCTGGGATGGTGGTGGGGACACACAGAGCTGTCAGAAGGGACCTGGGTCACAACCTCAGACCTGGGCCAGTGCGTGGGGAGGTGGCTGATCCCCAGAGCTGGGGCAGAGTTCAGTGCTGCCCCTTGGTGAGCTCCTGCTCGTGTGCCAGCACCAAGGAGCAGCCAAGGAACACGAGTATCCTCGTGGACAAGACCATTCCCAGGGCTCCACTGTGGCTCTGTCTCTCCAGAGGGGTTCAGACTGCCTGTGGGATGGCACCAGGGTCTGCTGCCAGACCCTCTCCTACTCCACAGTGCCCACTGGGTCCCTCTGTCTTCCTGCAGCTCTTTAGGGTGCAGCTTTTGTTTTCTTTTCTGTTGATTTCCCGTCGTGTTTTTGAGTTTGTGCCATTTCACTTCATCTTATGTTTTTCTCCATTTTCACACTGTCGTTATGGGGCGCTCAGAGGTAGGTTCCTGCCAAAATCTTTTAATTCCATGTTACAGTCTCTCTAAAACCAATGAAGACAATAATTTCTAGGTGAGGGCAGAGGGGTCGGGACTGGACAATCCAGGTGGATTTACTGAGCATCAGCACCAGCATCTCCCTCCACGGAGCCACAGCTGGGGAGGGTCTGACCCTGCTGCTCTGCAGGGCCCGTGCATGGCTTGGACTTGGCTCCAAAACCCATCCCCACCGTGCCTCTCCCTGCTCCCCCTGGACTCCCTCTGTTCCCCTCTTCCCCCACAGTCCTGTGCCCAAATACCCCGGGGCCGTGGGGAGGGGAAGGGTCCCAAGAGCCATCCGAGGTGGGGTGGGTGGCTGTGCCACGTGCCATCCTCCTGGATTTGGCACTGGCTGTGCCAGTGAGCTGTGAGCTGTGTGTCTGTCCCCATGCCCTGTGAGGGGGAGCAGGGATGAGGCTCTGCCAGGGCACCGCTGCAGTTCCTCCTGCCTGGGGGGCAGCTGGGGTGGGCAGCAGTGGGGCTGGTGCTGCCCTGTGGAGAGTGAGTGACCTGTTCCCTGGGGGACAGCCAGGCTTTGTGGCCACAGTGTCCCCCAAAACCCCCACAGGGAGTGGGATGGGAAGGGGCTGGGAGGTGGTACCAGCTGTGCCCCTCTGGCAGCTCCACAGCTCTGCCTGCACCTCCTGTCCCAGTGCCACCGGCTGTGTTTGTGTGTCACCCTGTGCCCCTCAGCTGCTGGCCAGGGACACCCCCTGCCCTCACAGGCTGTCCCCACGCTCAGGGCACACGCTGTGTTCTCTGTCCCCAGCGCCCCGGCCCTGCTCTGAGAGCGAGTTCTCGTGTGCCAACGGCCGCTGCATCGCGGGCAGGTGGAAGTGCGACGGGGACCACGACTGCGCCGACGGCTCCGACGAGGTACGAGCAGCACCTCTGCCCCTGCCCTAGGGCTCAGAGCCTGGCTGTGGCAACAGGACAGGGGCCTGCCATGGCCACCCTGTCCCTGCTGAGCGTGTTCCTGCCTGTCCCTGCAGAAAGACTGCACGCCCCGCTGCGAGTTTGATCAGTTCAAGTGCAGGAACGGGCACTGCATCCCCATGCGCTGGCGCTGCGACGCCGATGCCGACTGCATGGATGGCAGCGACGAGGAGAACTGTGGCACAGGGGGTAATGGCAGAGCTGTGTGTCCCCCAGGGCTGCTTGTGTCCCCCCTTCCCTGCCCTAGTGTCATTGTGTCCCCGCTGTGGGTGGCAGCGCTCCCCTGTGTGTGTGTCCCCCTCTCTCTGCCCCACTCTGGAGAGCGCACGGCATGGAAACTCCCCAGCCCTGGAGACGCCCTGTGCATGCTGGAAATTGGAATTGCAGCCCCAGGCTGGGGTTTTGGAAGCAGGGCAGCATGAGCTGGCGTGTCCCCTCTTGTGCTGACATGTCCCCTCTTGCACTGCCATGTCTCCTGTTGCACTGACGTGTCTCCTCTTGCAGTGTCGTGTCCCCTCTTGCAGTGTCGTGTCCCCTCTTGCAGTGTCATGTCCCCCCTTGCACTGACATGTCCCCCCTTGCACTGACATGTCCCCTCTTGCAGTGTCGTGTCCCCTCTTGCAGTGTCATGTCCCCCCTTGCACTGACATGTCCCCCCTTGCACTGACATGTCCCCTCCTGCACTGTCACAGTCCGCACGTGTCCCCTGGACGAGTTCCAGTGCAACAACACCCTGTGCAAGCCCCTGGCCTGGAAGTGTGACGGGGAGGACGATTGTGGGGACAACTCAGACGAGAATCCCGAGGAGTGCTGTGAGTGACACTGCCTCTGCCCCAAGCCCTCTCATAGCCCAGGATGGGGGGACAGTCCCAGAGCCTGAGCACCACTGTGGGGACCTGAGGGGCTCTGGCAGCTCCTCTGGGGGGTGGCCAGTGGGGGTGAGGGGCTGGAGGTGACTCTGATTGAGGGACAGGAGTTGCAGAGGGGCTGGTGGTGGGGAGGGGGCTGGGGGGGC
>VYZP01024228.1:111623-122547 GCA_013400635.1 Hypocryptadius cinnamomeus | reverse complement strand
TACTGGCTTTGCTGAAGCAGCTATAGAAGTATTGCCAGGTCTTAGATTTTGTATTTCTGTTAGAACAGCAACAAAAAAAAATTAACAATAATATTTTGCTTTAGACAAACTGAAGCTGTTCTCAAAATGAAATGAGAACATCATAATGAAGGCCAAAAATTAACTTTGTGAGCATATGACACATACCTTACAGCTGGTAATTTCTTCTATTCGTGCTTCAGGTGTCTGTCTTGCTTTTTTTCTTACCAGCACATACACTGCTTTCACTTTAGGACAGGATCTGAGCAGTTTTTCCAAAAGCACTTTTCCCACAAAGCCTGTAGCTCCATGGGAAGGCTCAATGAATATGGCCAGTGAAGAGAGAAGGGCTCAGCCCCTTTCCCCNAGTATTCAGGAATGGAAACCATTGTGACCTTTACAAAAGATAAAAACAAAAAGTACGTTAAAGAACTTACAGAGTCCAGATTTGCAGAAGATAGAATAATTATATCTGTGCTGTATATACCTGAAAGAAATGCCTAACAGATTTTTTTTTACCTATAACCAGTACTTGAAGCTGTCTTTTTTCACAACATTCTGAAACATTCCCACAGGGTCACTACAGTCATTCCAGATCTTCTTCTAAACTGCCCCTGTCAACAGTGTTTTAAGGACTGGGACACCCATACAGCCAGGAAAATAGCCTAACTTCAGTCTATTTTTGCCTCTGTGTGCACAGTCCTTTACCACTCCAAGGGGCTGCTCCATGTGAACTAGAGGTTGTATCATTAAAATGTAATCACAAGTGGATTCTTCAAACCCACTGACAGAATACAGGAAGCCAAGTATCCCAATTGCTGGCCCTGGAATTTTGACTGTGCCAGCAGAGCCCCCTGTCACTGTCAGGATGAGCCTCCCTACCAATTAAACTAAACCAGAGAGGTTAGTCAGTTGTTTGGAAAGGGATCTGATAGTTTTACACTGATTATAAAAAAACCATACAGATCCACAGATAAGAGTTTTCCAACTTCTTCATCCATTAAGTCATTTGTGAGGAAAAAAACAATAAAGTCATTAGAATTCTCAACAAACTAAGATGTAACCACAAATACACCTCCTAATAAAATGAAGGGTAAGGGATTATTTCTCAAATTCAGCACAAAGCTAGAAAGTGCTTTAGGTTTTGCTTCAGTTAGTAAGTTAACCTTGAGAATCGTGATTCTTTTCCCCTCCCTTCAAGCTCTTGGAAATGGTGTCATCCTTGCTAAGAGAAACTGAAACTCTTTTAAAGGACAAATATGATATGTCTCACAATAAAGTGAGAACACGGCCTTTAGGATCCCAAGGACTCAATCACAGTGCATCATCCAGAGCTGCTATTCTTCTAAGTCAGTTATAGCAACATCTATGTGACCCTTAACCAGCTTACTTTCACTAGATAAGATTGGAGCATTATGGATACACTTCCACCACATTTTACCAATCTTTCTGATTAGACTCATAAAAATCCTGAGCTGATGTAGTGAATATCTAATGATAGTCCTCTATGGCAGTTCCACACAAACTGCTACAACCAAAACACTCCCAGAAAGGGACCACAGAGAGTCACAGAATGTTCTGAGCTGGAAGGGTCCCACAAGAATCACCCAGCTCTCAAGTGAATGGCCCATAAGGGGATTGACCCCACTGCCTTGGTGTCATGAGCATCATACTCTGACCAAGCGAGCTCATCTCAGGGATAGACTCCATAAAACCACGATACTGAAAAAAAAAACCCGACAGAACTGAGAATCTTTAAACACAGATGGAATGCTTCTTAGGCAAATAAGGATTGCAACACTGAATACCTTAACAGGGTGAGAACCTTTCTTCACCTGCCACCCAAGAATAAAGGTGCAACTTCTAAATACACTCAGTTCTTTCAAGACAGCAAGATACTGCAAGCAGGGACTTAGCAGGGAATGCACAGAAAGTATGTTAGGAGTGAACAGCTAATTTGTTCCTTTTTGCCTAAAAAGTAAGTAAATATTTTTGGAATACCTATTTCTCAGGTACCCACCATATCAAAGCAATTGTGCTCTGTTTTTCATGTGCTCATACCTCAACAGCCTCTGAACAAGTTCTAAATGATTACTTGCTAGAAATGAGTTACTACCTGCACAAGTCCTGGTTTCACAAGTCTGGGTACCAAGTGCTATGTCAGACACTCCAAATCCTTCTTTTGACTCCCTTCTTTGAGAAGTGAAGCATCTAAAAACAGATAGTAGGACACAGCAGCAAGTTTAGAGCAGAACACGCACTACTATTTCCACTGACCACAGTACATCACCTGGAATTGTTTCTTTGAAGGTCAAGAGAAAAAGCCATTTACATTAAACCACTTTCACCACAGTTAAGAGACTCTAATACAAATTTGAAAGCACAGCTCCTGCCATAAAGCATGGAGTGCAAGACACAGCATGCTTATGAGTCACTTTTCCCTGTTCAGTTAAGATACAGGCCTGTTGTCTTTACTATGGCTCAAAGTAACAGCTAATGCTCTTCAGGTATGTCTTCCCCATAACTTTTGTTTTCCTGGTCTTTGTGTACACCATTCACTTGCTCCTAAAGACGTGCATGAACACTCCCACACATAGGACAGGATTTCAGTTCCCTCAAAGAGGGAGACAAAAACTCATGCAATCATTACCGCAGCGATTACGTCACTAAGATTCAGTTTTGTCATGGTTCCTACATGCCCTTCTTTCTAATTTACCTAACGAGCCATAATTTCTATTTTTTACACTTTGAGACTCTATGAGAGTATCCAATACTATCCATTCACCTGTCCTTCCTCAAAGAAAGGTTTAATCCTGCTTCTGACACAATGCCACAACCTCAGCCTGCAAACCTGCTCACATGGCCAGAGTCTTTGGCTACATCCACACAGGAACCTTGGACAACACCCAGTACATGGCCATGGTCCAACATCTGTTTCTGAAAGCTCCAAAAGCAATGAGAAGTTATGCTGTCAGTGGAAATACCTGTGTTGCTGTAGTCCAGCTTTTCAAGTGACGGCAAAATCTGACAATCTTTAGGCTCATGTCATATAAAGACAACTGGCACAAAATAGATCAAAGTTTCCTGCCTCAGTCATTTCTGATCATATTCCTTTGTGTAAGAGGCTGAAATCAGAATACCAGACCTACAAAACATCGACATCCAGAGCTATGATGAACCACAATGATGAAATGGGTTCAATTAAAAACCAGGAACATCCACAAACACTCACATTCACACCTGGGAGGCAGCAACACTTTTATGTTTGCAGGCTAATATTTTATCTTTTTTTTTTTTTTTAAGGAATGAGAAAAGTTTCCTTTAAGAAACTCTCAACCCCATTTTTCTTTACCCTGTTCTCCAATAACCAGACTTTGGTAGATCTTATTCATAGCAACTTCCCACACTGAGACTGTCTTCTACTTCCATTACTCTGGAAGATTCGAGCTAGAAAACATAATTGGTGACTTTTTCAGAAGTACACATTGCTGTCAACATTACAGCAACAAGCACAGGGATTGTGAGGGAACTGCCTAAAAGCACCAAATGGGATTTAAAGGGTAAAAACCATGCATGGAATCTAGGTGTGAATGATTAATGTCCGAATCCAGCAGCCTATGCTTTGCTCTGTTAGAAAGAAAGATTATCTCAAGCACAGGGAAAGGAAAGAATGTTCCCATTCTCCACCTACCTTTCCCTGCCTTCTCCGAGAATGCATGTCCACATGCCAGCTAGCATAGCACTGCTGGCAATTCCTCTCAAACTCAGAAGGGTCTTACCTCACAGGTATAACATATCACTTTTTTAAGTTCTTTACAGCAGCAAATTACTGAAGAATCACAGAATTGATAGGGTTGGAAGAACTATTTTATAATTCTGTTTTTAAATAAAATTGTCAAGAAATACAGGAATAGTAGGAATGTAGTAGGAATGTAGTTCCTATCAAAAATTTAGTTTAGTTTCTAACACATAACAAGCTGATGTAGGTGCAAAAAAAAAAATCTACCTTGCAAGACACCACAGCAAAACCAAATTTAACATGTTAAGGTTGTTAAGTGTCAGCAATCACTTTATCTATCTGGTTTAGAGTACATCTTGTATGTTTACAATAGCTGTTAACCAGCAATACATATTGTGACCAGTTATCCAATCATCTGTTAACAGCTACCTCTTCAAACACACACAGAGAACTCCTACCAAACACAAAACTGTCTAATGCACACTGTGGGATATCTAAAACCCTGTATCATAGACACCTTTTTGAGCTAATAAGCAATAACAGTCTAGAATAAAAAAATCTGACAGTTGAAAGGCTTAATAAGAGTTCTGTAAAGAATTCTCATCTAGAACAGAAATGCTCAAAATTCCCACATTCCCCATAGGTATAAACAGCCTTTGCTAGAGGAATCTTACGTGAAGCTGCTACAGCTGCTGCTGAGATCCTTCTGAATTCACAGGTTCAGGGCTAAGCCCACAGTGACATTTGGTAGATAGGCCTGTGTGAAGGGTGCTGTCCTCTGATAAGTCAAGAGTTCAGGAAGAAAAAGAAAAACCACCAGCAAACCAACACTCCAGGATCCTAGCCAACATTCCCCATGTTGCAAAAAATTCTCGTGTCCAAGACTGAGCAAGTGCTATTATGGAGCAAACAACAGCAGCTCTGTTTGCCTCCAGAGCTACTGCAGCAATATTTAACTCACAGCTTCAGAGGGCTCTGACTCTCAAAACAAGGACAATTCTGTTTTTAACAGGAAAATGATCAGTTCCCAGATTTGTCCAAACACAGATCAAGATGCTTAAAGATGTGCTTTCCAAGTGCCAGGAAAGCCTGCTGCAGTTCCACTGAATGTTTAAATGCTAAATCCAGCAGCCAGAGAGTGTGCATGTGTGTCCTTGTTAGAGATTAAATGCTCCGTCTTCTAGTTTATCACTGACAAACATTAGGTCAACAGCATGCTCCCTCCAAATTCAATCCTATCAAGATTATCGCTCATCACAGGAAATGGAAAATGTGCATTTCCCAACCTCTCAAACATCAGCAACAGACCACAAAGTTCTGCAAAAACACAGCCCAACAAATCAATTTCCCCCTTCCCTCTGACAGCTCGAACCTAGCACTAGCAAGAGTAAAAAGCAGAAAAAGTAAGGTGGTAGGAGCATTTTGTTTAGGTATATTCAGAAGATGAAATTTGTCCAAACATCAAATCTGAGTGCACCAATTGTGTTTAAACACCACACACTCTCCCCACTGCATCCACACCAGACAAAAATCATTACAGAAGTCCCTCATACAGAGCTCCAATAGCCACATTGCAAGGACACCATCACAAGCCAAAAAAAAAAAAATCTCAGGGAACTGGAGAGATTGGAGAGACTCAGGCAACAAAGGAAGTAATATTTAACTCATCTAAACAAGGTTACTGCCAGAAAGACAAGTCTGGGTCATGTCATATTATATCATATCACCATGTCTCATTTCATCTGTGCCTTGTTTCCACAAAAGCAAATCAATGAATGCTATCAGCAGAATGCCCACGTTTTCAAGCACCACAAGGGCCAATCACCTACCCTATGTGGCCAATACCTAGCCAGCATATCTCCAAAGGATACAGTCTGTTTGTCTTTGTGGTCCAAGGTTATATCCATTGGGAAACCTTATCTGTGAAAGATACTGCTTTAAAAGATGAGTAGAGACTGTAAACTGCTTTGGGTGCAAGTTAACCTTAAAGCATACCTATTCCAAACTTTCCAATCACGTGGAAGATTCGGGATTCTTCCCTCAGCTAGAAGAAGGACAGGCATATCCGTGTTTTAGATTTCACCAGCATTCTTATATACTCTCTGCAAGTTCATTTTCTTTTCTAGCTGTAAGCCAGGGACCAAGAAAATGTAATACACCTCCAGGAGCTGGAAAACCTACTGGCAGGCTTGAAATCCAATTAGAACAACTAAGTTTTGAAGAATTATCAAAATGGGCCCACTAATCCAACATCAACTAGCCAGTCTTTGGCTTGGCCCTGGTAATACGCCAGACCTCAAGTGCCTCACTACACACTTTCCACACAATAATGGGGATGGATCCAGGGTAACACTGTGTTCTCTACATGTGAAATACAACAAAACTAAATCAATCTGAAGGAGCAGGCCCACAACTGCAGCATGGGTGAGTGCCACCACAAGACCCAAAACTCTAAGGCAAACTTGTGACTGACACTCAGTGATTTAAGAGAATTTCTGAAAAATAACAAGGCATTTCAAACTAGTTGAACATCTTCAGGACTGAAGAGTAGAAAGAAACTTCCCAACTACCAATGAAGAGATTTGTCCTCTTTAAATCATTTATCTAATGAAACACAATACCAGTTTGAGTAACCAATCTAGTTAGGTCAAAGTTTACATAGCTGAGTGTATAGCTCCGTGTACAGAAATAAAGTAGACTTGCTTTTCAAAGAGTTCTCCTCACTATTCTTAACCACTGAAATATGCTAGATACTGAAAGCATGCCCTAGAGCGTGTGCTCCTCAAGCTACATTCCTCCTGGATATATTACTACCTCTGGCAGCACATGCATTCAAGATAAGGAGCGTTATTAAATTGATTTAGGTGAGACTTAGCTAATACTGCATATGATCTCTTTAACAGCACTACAGCACATTAATATCAAAATTCAGGTTGCTACCAGACATGGAGGTAGTTCTGCCACTTTCTTTTAGATGACAAAGACAAAACCCAAGTACAGTATTCACTCAACTGCTTTGGGAAGATGGTGAATTGGGACCAAATAACCCATAGCCACCCAATAACTTATTAGCAGAATTCAGCTCAACTCATCAACTACTTCACTGAAGACACCCTTGTGAAATAAGATACTCTACTGAGAGGGCTGTGCTCATAATCATGGAGTATTCAACCTCTTTTAATCCTTTAGTCTTATGGAGCAGAACCTGATCTCAGTGTGGGCCACTGTTGAGTTGATCTCAGCAGAACTCTGTCATTAGAGCTATTCAGTGCATGTGGTCACACAGATATTTCTTCAGCATGTGTTCACACACCTTCCTTCAGCCAAAGTTCTGATTTTACTACAAATTTCCACTTACTCGTGCCTCTACTCAGAGGGATTCTGTACCAGATGACTTTGTAATTACTTCTTAGTAAGTAATCTCTTCAAAAGTACATACTAGGGAAGTCCCTTGCTTTGCTGGAAATATGTTTCTTTTACAGACAGTCCCTCCTCCAAAAATGAATTGGAACAAAGTAGGAGGTTTCTACAATTCCTTTCTAATTAGGTTATAAGTTGACGTTTTTCTAAATTGTTTACTGTTTGAACCTAGTCATCAAGTGCACAGTGAAATGGAAAAAAAAAGTCTCTTTTGGCATAGTTAAACTCATTTCTCAAAATTGCACGCAAGGCACAGATCAGGTCGGAAATTAAGCTATTCCAGGAAAGCATATCCCACATAAGAACATTAACTGTACTCCATCTCCAATTAACATGAAAACATGTTTAACACACATGCAGGGAGAATTTTAAACAAGTTCTAGGAAATCAAGAGGCAGGCAGATTCAAGATTTCCTTAACAGAAGCTGAGTTCCAGATCATTTTATCTAATTTAATTGGAAATCTGCATTAGAAATCTCATTTGCACTTTTGGTTATGAAAAGGATTACAAGATAAAGCCTCACTGTTTATCAGGGTAGTTGCATAAATCATGGCTCTGACTTTGCATAAATCATCACTCTTGAGTTAACACTGAAAGGAGAATAGAACCTGCCTGAAGGACACATGTACAGCACAATGAGCAGAGCAGCACTCACAGCTGACTCTCCATCACTCAGTTGCTATTCACTGCCTTAGGAAAAGGCCAAAGGCATCACTTCAGCCTTCACAGGAACCTGCTGATATCCAGCCCTGGTTATCACTAGGGAAAGCTTTAGCAGCAGCAGGATTATTGCTGCAGTTACTACTGTGATACTGTCTTTTTGCTGGGAAGGGAAAGCCAAAAATCAAGTAAATAGAAGGGGGTGGGGGAACACAAAACATTCAAGTGCTCATCAGTTTGTCAAGTTTCAGTGATAAGAGACTTTCAGTCTCTAAGTTTCAGGGTTAACTCCTTAATCTAGATAATTAAAACCCAGATTCACCTTTTTCATATTGATCAGACAAGACAAGGATAACTATCCAAAAACTACATCTGCAATTATGTTCTGCTCAAACTTATTATTCACAAAGCAATTACAATTGGAATACTTAATCAAGAACAAAAAGCCCAGCTGTTATTCTTCTCAAGTTTTAAATTACATAGAAGGCCTGAATCACGTTTTACAATAGACACTGCACGATGAATTTAAAGTCCTAGGAATCAACACTTCCAGATTCCTCCCATACTTTCACAAATCTCTTACAGTTAAATGGTATTTTTCTCTTCTACTACATTCCTGCAGAAATTCACAATAATTCTTTTGAAACCTAAAAATTACTCATTTATCTGACAAGTGCTCTGCCAAGTCGTACTTGAAACATAATCACCTTCTAAAGAAAAAAAACCACACTAGTTTACCTTTCCTTTCTTCCAATACAAGTGGAACAAGCTACAGCAAAAAAAATAAAAGCCCATTTCCACAATTTTCTTATCTTTAAAAGTGACTTAAACAGATATTCAAAGCAAGTTGTACCAAGAGATTCCCCACCTGTCTTCCAAACAGGATGCTGGCAGCCTCCCTCCTCCTCCTCCTGCTCAGGAGAAGAGTTATTTATTCGGCAGGATGGCAGATACTGATCGTGTGTATTGCCAAGAGCTCCAATCTTAACTCCTATTTATGCTAGTGGTGTCCTCTTTGGATCTACCAATTACGCCTCTTGCACAAGGAGCTCCATAAATTTACAAACATCACGGTGAACAATGGCACAGAAAGGTGTGAGGCCCTGTGCACACACACAGATACCAACACCTGCTAAAAGCACGGCCTTTGTCACCACACCGAGGGCAGAAAGTGACAGGGTACATCCCTGGGGTCCTCACTGCTGGAGAGAGCTCAACAGAAGAACAGTGCTCACTACAAAACATTCAGAAGACCAAAAAAAAATTGGGAATACCTAGTTTATTCTGACAAGACAGGATTTGTTACTACAGTTTGCAGCTTCCAAACTGGGCAAGTGTCAAGGCTAAACAGACTTATAACTGCAAGGCTTGGAATCAGCAACAGGGAGAAAGAGCATGGATGTGCATGATGGTACTAACCATGCCCAGGCACCGAATGTTTACATGAAGCAAGTCCTCCACAACACGTACCAAACCAGCCAAGCACAATTCTTGCTGATATTGGGTTCTTTTCAGAATTTTTAGCTTGCCACTCTGCAGCTCTGCTTCCTGCAGACAAGTAACAAGCAAACTACACAGAACATCCTCAAACACTGAATATTTTGTGACAAAAAACCGAACACACACAATTTCTGGCTGAAGAAGCCAACCAAGCCTGCAGTCACTGCAACAATTCATGTCTTCAACAACATCCAGGACCTTCTCAGGCACTCACCTAAACCTTCCAAATGGCTGTATAACCATTTTAGTTTGTTGTGCATCCCCTTCCTAGCATCAGAAACAACAACCCTTGTGAGGAACTGGGAGCTCCTCCAAGAGCTAGAATGCAGAAACAGGAAGATGACAGTGAACGTTTCACTTTGTAGCACCCAGAAGGAGATTCAGTTTGGCCTTTCAAGAACTAAGAGGTCATATGGATGGTTCGAGTTTTGCTTTGATGTTAAATTTTATAGACAAATACCAGCTGCTATAGATAACTAAGATGTGGACAGGCTGGGTTATTCTGGAACTGTAAGAAAAAAAACATTTATCCTGTCCAAAACCTACAGCCGCATTTAATTTAGAACAACTCCCACAACGTGCTTTCATTGTTAAAATTGTGTCCAGTATAGCTTCACTATACCTAAAGTCCAGCAATAAAGACCAAGTACTTGCAGTAAAAAAAAAATTTAGAGATCTAGATTTGTCACTACTTTATAGCTCTGCAGGTAGAGGTAAAAAACTCCCCATAAAAACATAACCCATAAAATTAATCTTTCCTATCCATCTATAGGTTTTTGATGGGGAAATGCCTGAATTTTAAGGCACCTATATGTGAGTGGAGAGTAGAGAAGCTGAAGGGTGAAGATCCTAGAAATCTACCATATACCTAGTATATAATTTCCAAATTGCTGAAATAATGGTATCTCAGTTAAGAAGCACAGACATGATACACAAATTGGGGATCAAGAAATTCTAGCCTGCTCCAGTACAGATGGATGTCGCAGATAGTAAAACTCCTACATGCTCCACTTCTTAATTATTACCAAAAGAGTTATTAAAATATTTAAAAAAAAGCTTCAGTTGCTAAAGCCTTGAAGTAGGTTAAATGAAATTAAAGGTTTCTATTTTCATGGGAATCAAGCTGGTTTCGATTACAAGCTCGCTACCAACCACTGCATCCCTGCAATCAGCCACACTTTAAACTTCACTCGGGGAAGTGCTTTGGAGGACCCAGCGGCTCTCGCTCCAAGGAGGACCGGGAGCCTCCCCCGGGGCACAGGCGGAGGAAGGGCTCTGCTGCTCCCGATGGAGCGCTCCGGGCGCACGGACCCGCGGGCCCGGGGCTGCGGGCACGGCCCATCCCGGCTCTCCCCACACACGCTCGCTGCTCTGAGCGCCAGAGGAACTCGTGGCCTTCCCTGCCAGCCCGTTCCGTGCGCCGGCCCCGCCGCACGGGCTCTGCCCGAGGGGAGCCGCGGGGCGCAGCGGCCGCGGCCAGCAGGAGCCGCCGGGCAGGCAGGGCCAGGACGCCGCCGCTCGCCGCAGGCCCGCCCAGCGCCCAGGGGGATGGTGGTACCCAGGCCCGGGCCCTGCGGCGGGCGGAG
>VYZP01024228.1:83324-111468 GCA_013400635.1 Hypocryptadius cinnamomeus | reverse complement strand
CACACACACACACAGAGGGTCTCTCTCACACACACACAGAGGGTCTCACACACACACACAGAGGGTCTCTCACACACACACACAGAGGGTCTCACACACACACACACACAGAGGGTCTCTCTCACACACACTCACACACACACACACACGCACACACACTCACACACACACACACACGCACACACACTCACACACACACGCACACGCACACACACTCACACGCACACGCACACACTCACACACCGCCGCCCCGGCTCGCGGCTCGGAGGGGCAGAGCGGCTGCTCCGTGAGGGGCCGGGAGTGTCCCCGCAGTGTCCCCGTGTGTACCCGGCTGTCCCTGCGTGTGTCCCTTCCCCGAACGCTGGACGCTGCCATCACAAACCCGGCTCTAAAGCTCCAACCCAGAGCTCCAAGCTCGGCTGAGGCTCTGGGAAAAGCGCCCCCGGCCCTCAGAGCACGGAGCCAGCGGGCCGCAGCAGCAGCACCGCGGCACTCGAAGCAGCCTGAGCCCGCGGGGAAAAGGCGGCACGACCCGGTGCCAATGACAGAGACTCATGGAGTCGTGGGACCACCAAGGCTGGAAGAGGCCTTTGAGACCACTAAGCCCAGCCACCAGTCCCGCGCTGCCGCTGCAACCCCCAAAGCGCTGAGCTCGATTTTGAGATCATCATATTGCTATTGATAGGCGCCGTATTTGTGTGCAAAAGTCACTGTGCTCCACTTGCCTCACCGTTTGTTACCAAACAGTGAAACGTGATGTCCTGGTGCTGTGCTGCCATGATGCCATGCCCTGCCACCATATGCCATCGGTTTCACAACTAAATATTGCATAGATTCACACTCATGAGCTGAACAAAAAAAAAGAAGAGGCATTTAAAAGTTAGGAAACATCTTATATAAACTTGTGCAACCTGTACTATGCAGATTACTGTACAAATCAGGTATTATATGAGAATTGTTGTAAGCACAGTCTTGGCTTGTGCAAGGGCAGGTTGGTTTTCCAGAATGGTTTGTGCTTGACCCAGGCCATAAGAACGGGAGCTCTGCTCACATCCTCTACAGCAGCTCAATGATTATTTTATACTTATTTTTAGATACGTATTCTCATTATTTTTTCGCTCTGTAGTAGTTACACCTGGTACCTAGGTACTTCTTGATAGAGTACTAAGAATCACACAACTGTAAACTCCTTATCATAACTGTCTAGTGGACAGTTTTTCACAGACTGTCCCTTGATAAACACCTGCTCACTCAAGCTAGGACATCATCCAATCATTCAGCCATGGGAAAACTGACTCAGGCAGACAAAGATTGGAGTCTGAATCTCCCACAGTCCTGATGAAATGTTTTAGCATTTTGTTGTACCCTGCTACACACCAAGGGTTCCTTTTCTGGTTGTATGGAAATCCCCACCTGTGGTAAGCAGCCCTACAGACTGTGGGATGAGGCTTTTCCATTTCAAATTCCCAAGAAAAGATTAGTTCATTGAAGCACAGAATTGTAGTCAGTGCACATGAACTCTTCAGAAAAAAAAATTAAAAAAAACCCTCTAGTTGGTATATGCAAATTAAAGTTTCTCAGATTACTACAGCAGTTAAATTTAGGTACATTTTTCAGAAGCCGCTCAGTAAAATGTGTCTGTGACACCAAATGAAAGTCATGGGGAATATCCCACCAATATTTCAGTGTGGTAACAATAGTGTTATTTGTCCAGTCTGGTTTTTGAAAACAGCTAAAAAATGGTGGTGGTTTAAACTTTATCACTAAGAAATACCATGAGAGAAATACTCTGATCATTGTAGTCCATTAATAAATTATAATGCAGTG
Organism: Hypocryptadius cinnamomeus; assembly: GCA_013400635.1. NCBI lineage: Eukaryota > Metazoa > Chordata > Aves > Passeriformes > Zosteropidae > Hypocryptadius > Hypocryptadius cinnamomeus. The sequence goes on along the minus strand of VYZP01024228.1, from coordinate 109,641 downwards.
ACAGTGGATTAACTGATGCTCTCAATAAATATTATTATTATTAATAATAATAATAATTTTAAAAAATAAGCAAATCAGATTTTTTTTTTCAAGATTACTCTTTTAAAGCCACAATTAATTTATCCCTCCTAAATTATTTATCATCAGGAAAATATCACAGTGACATTGTATCACGATGCATTTGCATTTTAATGTAGTAACATATGGTTACTTCTCAAAGAACCTACCAAACTGGTTATTCAAGGTAGCATTGTGAATTTTTCATTGCAGGAAAGAGAAGATATCAACACCAATGTGGCCTAGTCTGGGAACACTGAATAAATTATTAAAATTAAAAAACCCAACCCAACCCTATTTGAAACTCTATTACCCAGCACAGAGATAGCGTGACACAAGGTTGTGGGAATCCATAGGTAAATAACTGCGAGTGCTTGCAAGGCAAAGTCTTGGTTTGTTACCCATGAGAGTGAGACAAACAGCGAAATGTTCACTATCAGGGGAAAAGAAGAGATTAAGATTGTATCTTTAAATTGATCCACTTCTCTAAGCAATGCTAGCAAGTTACTCAATTCACAGGAACCTTTCGGAGCTTTCCAGACTGCTTCATTGTATCTCTCCATTTTTAAAGGCCGACAGAGGTAACAATTTTGTGTCCTTTATTGACCAGCTCATAGAAATGTTTAATTTTGCACCCCCTGCCTGGACAAGGTTCCCCAATCTCCTTGCTTTGGACACTGAGAGGTGCGAGAGGACCAGCGCCAGACAGGAGCCGCCCTCAGCAGGACTCACAGCCACGCTACAGGGGCACAGGGTTCATATGGAAACTTTGTTTCTCTGTGCATAACTTCACTTCTTACAAATACATGCACTAAGTGCCTATATATACACTGTATACCTCAGGAACAGAGCTGGTTTATGCAAACTGCAGTCCTGTTTCTTTGTTTCACTCACCTGTGGACGCACCACGAAGTGCTTTGCATAAACCAAGGCACGTGTTTATCACAGTCTACCTACTGGTGAAGGCCATAGGGATGCTCGCTTCAATTCCTTGCTAAATACAACTCATTTAATTAAAGTATTAGTCAAGAGAAATGTCACTTTCTGTGCTGCCAGAAGAAAGGGCACAGGCAGGTTCTGTTTAGCGAGCTTTGACTCCTGTAATATTTCATTTGTGCTCACCCGGAAGGGGCTAACAGCCACATGGAAAGAAAGGGTTTATAGAGGATGCATTTGTGATGCAATGAGCATTAACAGCTCTTGTCCTCAAGCTGCAGTTCATTCCAGGCAAAGTAATACAGGCTGGAATTTGCAAACTTACTGCTGTGCAGGATGCAGTGAGAAAGGAGCAGTCTCTACAGAAGCTCAGAACCTGCTTCAGTATGAGCTGTACCTAACACAGTTACAGCTTGCTAGTTTTCTAATTTGAGGTACTGTTGTTCAAAGATAAGGGTCTGACCAAAACTAGTTAAACCAGTTTAGGAAAAGTGCAGGAACTTATTTTTAGCAGTGGGTTAAAGCTAGTTAGTGCATTTAAAGATATCTTTGGATTCAAAACAGGGCAAACACCTCATGAGAGAAAATTTGTGATTTTACTCCACAAAGATTCAATACAGTTTTTTGTCAAGTGCCTCTTTTGTCTTTTACTGATGAATTAACTGATTGAGGATATTTATTTAGTGATCTGAGTGGGTTTTAAATTCTACCCTGAATATACTGCTTGTTAGATATCAGTGTACAAACAGGATGGGTAACAAATATCCTGTTTGCAATCAAATGCATTCTGCTACCTTTTCTGTGCTTTCCATCATAATGTGCTAATTCTTTGGGGTTTGGGAGCAGCTGTTAGGATTACGATGTATATTCAGTAAAGATTACTGAATCAGAATGGAATGGACCTCTGCAGATTGTCTAGGCCACCCTCCCTGCCTGCCTGGAGCAGGTTCATCAGAGCTGTGTCCAGCTGGGCATTGAGCATCCAAGGACAGAAACTCTACACCCACTCTGTGCAGCCTGTGCCAGTGTTTGACCTCCTTTGCAATAATAAAAGAAGAGTTTTCTTTTGTTTAAGTGGAAATTCCATATTTCTGTTTGTAGCCTCCTATCCTATCACTGGACACTACTGAGGAAAGTGTGTCTCTGCTGTCCCCTGCCCAGGTATTTACCCACACAGCTCACAGTCAGTGTGCTGGCCACCTGCATCCCCAGGGCCTTTCCACAAAGCTGCTTTCCACCCACTTCATCCCCAGTCTGTACTGGTGCATTGGGGTTTTCCACCCCAGTGCAGGGCTTTGCATTTCATTCCTGTTGGCTGATAGTTATCTTTTCCTGCATGACTAAACACAAACATTATTTCTGCTTTTGTGTTCTTGCTACGTCACTTAAAAGCAGCAGAAATACCCGCCATGAGATCTGAATATGAAACTTCATTCCATATTTCTTATTTTGAAAAAACTAATGAAAACACCTCTCAAATGTACTGGCCACTGTGCCAAGCCCTGCCAGCTTAATATGAATGATATTTATGTTTGATATTTCCTCTCTTCTTTTTCATTGCCTTTTGGCATATCAATACACTTAATTATAGTTTAGTACACTGAGTATATTGATAAATGTGTGGATGATAGAAACAGTTGCTAGGAAAGGCTGACATCCATCAGGAGTGCTGCAGGGGGAAGGGATCCTTCAGAGGAATGATGGAGGTTTAGTTATAACTTGATCATGTGAGGCTTGGCTAATCAATTCATTTAAAAAATGAGGCTCTCTGGGTCATATGACTAAAATAAAACAGTTTATAAAGAACAAAGTTTTGTACAGGATAGACTTCTTGAAAGAACCTTCAAAGGTATTGAAGATGTGAAAGCTGTTGCTCAATTATTTTCTGCAGACTGGCTGAAAAAAAGCAATAGCCAGGTATCTCTGTGAGGAGCAGAGGATTAAAGGGAGCTGAATGGGCTCGTGGTGCTCAGCTGCCCCCGGCACGGGCTCACAGAAGCCCCTTTGTAAAATGACCGTGTGTTTTTTAACACAGGTGTGCTTTGCTGCCTCTAACCTTCTTTCAATTGTCCTCCAGTCTGCAGCCTAAATGCGTTTGCCAATACACACCTTTGTTTCCCTTCCAGCACTTGCCTTTTTAGCCAACAAACCACTCCTGCGGTGATACATTTGTAGGGAGCAATCTTATCCCATTTCAGCTTTCATTTTACAGGGCTAGAAGAACTATGATCTGCAGGTTTTCTCTTGTGTAGAGAATCTCTTTCTTATCTATTCCAGGTGCCCATCTTTGCATGTTTTTCAGATTAAATTTGTAATTTTATACAATATTCCAGATAAATTTTCACTGAGTTCTTGCATGGCAAAAAATACTTTCATACCTCTACTGAAATCAGATCTCTTGATGGCAACTTGGGCTTATATTTGTTTTTGGCATAGCTGCCTCATGCTAGCAGTTCACAAAAAGTGTGATTTTTAAGAGTATATTTTGGGTTCCTCTTCTGTCATGTCAAACTGAGGTTCTAGCATATAGCAGTGCTATTTGTTCCCAAGCACAAAACTGCACATTTGTATATAAATAAAATTTCTTCTCATTTCTAGCAGTCTAGGCCATAGGCTCTTTTAGTATTAATTCTAATTGGTAGTCATTAATTATTTGTGTTGCAAGTGTTTCTTCACTTTATCAGTGAATTTTCATTATCGTGTATCCAACAGTAACATTACTTGTAGCTATTTCCTTTTATGTCAGCTCATTTCATCCTCCACTTTGCCTCTTTTTTCTATTTATTAGTTTTCCTAAAAAAAATTTTGGAAGCTGCTTCTTTCTAATGCTTAGTAACTACATAATATACCCCAAGTTCTGATATTTTCATGGTAAGCTCTCCCTTCTATTTCTGTTTTAGTTACCCTTTTCTTGCATAAGCTGCATGATTTATCCTCCAGCACCTCAAGATGACACACAATCACACCTGGCTCCCAAAAAAAGGGTGATCATTTCTCCCTCTGGGTAACTACATAAACTTTACAAGCTTGTTATTGCTCATGATCATTGCTTCACAATTTTTCCTGATGTTCTATTAAACAGTTTAATAATATACTTTCATGTAAGCAGAACATCCTGCCTTAATGGTGTTTACTCCAAAGAATTTCTCTTGAGCTGTTGATTTCATAGGTTCAGACTTATTAATGTATTTCTCATGTTTGCTGTGTTCGAAGGAAGCCATTTCACGCTTTCACCTGTGAAACAATCCCTTCTTCAGACATAATCACTGTTCCAAAAGTTTGCAGTTTGTTGGTGGTTATTATACTGCTTACCCTTTTGGTGGTGTTGCATTATGTTCATTGCAGCCTGGTGTGACAGGGGCAGATCAGAAGCCTGAAGCAATCAGTGATGAGGGCCCTGCTCACCAAATGAAGATGCACAAGTGAGAACAGGGCACTGTTCTGCTGCCTGGAGTCTCCATCCCCACAGTGACCGTGCTCTCGAGGATGGGGAGCAGTACTGGAAGAACTGGGACAGAGCTATGTGGGCTTTCATCAGATGAGAGGGGTGGATGAAGATGATGATCCATGTCACAGTGATAAGTTACCTTCATGCCAGGGCTGGCACAGTGACCCAAGAGACCGCTGAGAAGCCTCCTGCGGATGTCTGTAGCAGGGCAATCCAGAATCTGAGACACCAGCAAAGGAGAAAGAGAGCAGAGAATTGGGATCACTTATTTTTTGTAGCCCCGCATTGAAAGAAAAGTGGGTGAAGAGAAACTCCTCCTTGTTCAGCTGAGCCCAGGAACAGACTGGGTGAGGCCTTTGAGTGCAGACAAGGGGTATTGTGACTGCTGGCCACCAGTTTGCTGATGCAATGCTACCGCCTGTGCAAACCCTGCCTGCTGGGGTAGCTCAGAGAGCCATTCTTTTGCCATCAGGAATGTTACTTCTCCACGGCTTTGAACTAATTGTTGTTTTTCTAATTGCCCCGTGCTTTCCACCCTAGAGTAATTTCAAAAAGTATTACACTTATTTTGGTTTTACTCAGGTGACACAAGGAGCTGCTGATCCTGTTTGTGGTGAGGAGAAAGTTAAAGACAAATCTCTTGCAGAGATTTCTGGTTTTTTCTGTTTTCTGAACTTGGAAAGATAGTTCAACATGGCAGAAGCAAGTAGATAAAAAGCCAAGAAAGATAAGTAATTCAAGAAAGAGAGGGGGAAAGGCAACAGAAAGTAGGGCAGGGAAGGATTTCAAACACAAAGATGTGTAGGTGGATGAGGAACAGCTGAAGACTGGCTATCAACAGCAAACAGAGTTGTAAAAATGACACTTTACTCGAAACAATTTGTGATGTGCCTTTGACTTTTTGGACTGTGGAGACAGAGAAAGTGTTTAGAAAACCCACCAGACACGGAAATGGAGAATCATGTAAACTTTCCTTTATTTTGAGTGTGAATCCTTGAATGAATAAGGAAAAAATTCATCTTTCATAGCTGCACTGTCAACACTCAATTGATGTAGTAATCTACAGAAAAAAGTTTTGTTATTCTTCATCAAGTTTTCCAGGCTGCCATAGCACAAACAGCCTGTAAGAAACAGCCTCAGACTCATGGCAAATTGCAGCTTCAAAGGTGAACAAGATCCCTGCTGAAGACACCTGGTTGTAACAAATGCTGAGGTATGGAAAAATGCAAATCCTGCCTTAGGAAACTACATCATGACAAAGCAAGTGTTGTGCTGAGTGGTTCCTATTGTGCTTGTGGAGGGGTTACTCTGCCAGCATCTCTGGCCAGAGCCTGGAAACTGTCCCTAAAAATCTGCAGCAGATATAGCAGCACAAAGAAGAAAGGATCAGTCTGGTGTATGCTTACCTTCTGGCTCTTAGGCCCAGGACCCATTCTGAGATTTTTTCCCTTTATTTACTTTATTTATCATCTAGAATCTCATGTGAGCCATTGAGAGATATAACCTGGGATGTGATTTGAAATTTAAAATTACTGAAATATTTGTAGCAGTAGGAGAAAGACTGTGCTCAGAAACTCTGGATCTTCATCTAAGTAACTTATTTACTTAAAGAGACCCACAAGCCAGCCAGAGCAAAACAAAATAGTGAAGGTCCACAAACAGGATTAGTGTCTGTAATTAACTCATATGTGGCATTTTACTTTATGCCATTGGTTGTACAGAGCAGGGACCATACATGGTTTAAGATGCTACTGCAGTTCCAACAAATATTTGACATTGATTTAGAGCCATCAACCTTAGTGCTATTTGCAGTTTCCAGATAATTTATTGATGACATGTGAGTAGCACTGGAAGACAGAAGTTGGATATCAAGGAGAGCAACACCCTGCCTTTGTTTCTTACACTCTGCTTCAATAAGCATCTGCTATTGGCCACACTTAGGGTAGCATTGAGAAAAGAAAATATTGGCTCATTTGGCAGTCATTATCTTCACTGATATCACTGAGCAGATCTACAAAAGTTGAGCAATGTACTCTGATGCCACCGATGTCAAGGCACCCCAAATAAGATGAATATCTCATCAATCAATGAATTACATGAATTCCAGCACTGATAAATGCTTTGTTCAGATAGGTTGCACTCAGCTGAACCACTATTAGAGAGCTGCTTAAATTCACCTTAGAATTATCCCTGTTAGAACAGAAAATAATATTCTTGGCCACACAGTAAATTTAAACTCTGCCAAGTGCACTGTTGTAACACTCACTGCCATGAAATGAGTTTTTTAAGACACTTGAATTTACAGTCTGTGATTGAATAGCAGCTGTAATGTCATTACAATATTGCTGCAACCTCCAATGGGGCTTGACAACTAAGGCACAGCAATCAGGTCTTCAGGGTCCCAAGGATACAGCCTTTTAGGGCAGAATTTAAGGACATATTGGACATCTCTCAAGTGTTCCTGCTCCCAGCATTCAGTCCTAAGCAGACAGCAGGGTGTCCAGAAATCCCAAACACTGTCACAAACCCACAGTAGCTGTGGCACTTACCAGAAGGGTCAAATCTAACATGCTTTCACTGCAGCTATCGCTTGCAAATGCTCAACAACCCAGCAAACTCCATGTGCTGGTGTTAGAAAAAATACCTGGTTTGCCCATGAAGAATACATAGGGGCTGTGTACTGCAGCCTGAGTGTGCCAGGCTTGCTGTTTAAGCACCAATTCAGTGGTTATATACAGCATCCAAAGATCTCCCACCTAAAAACATCAGCCCAAATGCAATAGTCCCTACTCCAACAGAAGGACTCAGCAGTAACTCTGAGCTGTGATCTCATTTTGGAGCAGCCTAAATATCCAGTAATCTGGTGATCAAGGTGCCAACAGAGGTGTTGACAGACCTGATTTCAGTTCTCAGTCAGGATGATGAGTGCTAATTCTTTGTCCCATTGTCCATGAGAGTGACCTTGACAGCAGGCTGCTGTGCACCCAGAGTGCCAGTCCTCTGGAACATCTCACTGCACTCTTTGGCTCTATATAATAAATTCTTCAGAGCAGGGATGTGGATGAGAGACAGAATGTGGGTTAGAAAACACTTCTTCTAACTAGGATTCCCCTAGGGGAGAAAACCAATCCCACTCTCCTAAGGAGAGAAGCACCTTTCTGCTCTTTGGGGTGTCAATTACATTTATCTCTGTTCTTGGCAGGACCAAGGATTAAAGTTGAATGCATTGCTTAGAGAGGCAGGGCTTGCAGTCAGGAGCTGAGGCAGGCAGCTGCCTGAAAGGCAACACTTCTGTAAACCTCATTCAGATCGATTTGGTGAGCTTTGAGGCTCAGCAGCAGAAGAAATCAAACTGGGCATTTCTTCTGCAAGACACTTTAATAGCTGCTCTTATTTGACAGTGGGTCAGGATCTCTGGTCTTTGGCCATATTGGAATTTATTTTTTTTCTTTTTCTTTATTGCTGCTTAACTCAAGACAGTTTTTTTCCAAAACTCTTATGGCATAAAATATTATTTTGTGTTTGAGTTTCTTCTGTCAAATCCTGGTTTCCATCACATGATATCAGCTGCATTTAGCTTAACTATTTCCATTAGTTAAACATCTTCATATTTCTTGGAGTTTCATGGAAATGAAAGCTGTAGCACTTGGATTCACGGACTTTACCTGAAGGGCAGCAGTCCATTTTGTAGATAGAATGTAAAATAAATCAAGTCTGCATATTGTCTTAAAAAGGGTGAAGGTTTTCTTTCATTTCCTCCATGTCTCATTCCTATTTCTTCATTCCCTTCTCTTTGTCTTGCTAAACTGGGTGCTACAACCTTTTGGAATCTTTTAAAATCACAGAGAAAATTCAGTTGGAAGGAACCTCATCTGGTCTGACCCCCCAGTGAAAGCAGAAGCAACCCCAAGGTTTTACCAACTTAAAAAATCTGTTTTCTCTGGCTGCTACCCCCCCTCCTGCTACTCTGATTTACACTGATCCCATCTATTGTTTCTGTAAATGTTAATGCATGAGAAAGGAGCTGTAGCTGTTTGGGCATTAACTAGGCACACTGCAAGCACAGAGCCTGAGTGTTTAGTTTTGTTCTTTGCCTGGTGTGTAGGTGGTGAGTTCTGATGAGCTTCTGTGAGCACAGGCTCGTGTACAACCACACCACTGTGGGCTCTGGAATTTCTAAGCCCTATGTTACGATGCAGGTAGGAGCATGCAGCACTAATTTAGGACAAAATGTATTACAGAGATATTGAAATGAATACTTTATCCAAGCATAACAAAACAAGAAAGCTCAGAAAAATAGATAAACAAACTATGTGAGGATAGAGCAACACATCTCTGGCTGTCAGTGGTGACACCAGGCAGAAATCAGGGGAGTGGCAGTAAAGACACTTCAGGGTTTGGGATGTCTGGTGTAGCATGAAATGCCTCTGTCTGTTACATCACAGATGGGAGGAAGATAAGGCTGCAGACAGTTCTCAAAGCATGGCAGCAGCACTGACCTGGTGGCTTTTTTGCCAGGGTCAAATGCTTGTCAGAGTTGGGCACCATCAGCCAGCTGTGTGGGGAGCCACAGGCACAGCAATGTCCGCTTTTCCCCTTAAGAATGTCACTAAATGGAACTGTGCCTCCAGCCTGGGGCCCAGGCAGAGCTGTGCTCTTCCTGCCCTCCCCCTCAGAGCCCTTTGCCCACTCCAGGACTGTCCCTGTCCCTGTTCCTGTCCCTGTCCCTGTCCCTGTCCCTGTCCCTGTCCCTGGGGTGCCTGCTCAGGGCCTGGCTGCACCCGTGGCAGGCAGTGCACAGAGACCCTCAGGCAGGCTCCAGCAGGGGAAAGGCTCAGGGGAGAGCAGAGCAGAGCAGAGCAGCTGAAGCTGCAATATGTTCTAGACCACCTGGCAAGCTGAAGAGGCCCCATCTCTCATCACCCAGCTAATTAGTTTGAGTGCAGTGCCGCGAGGGTGCAGCGACACGGCTCCGGTCCCGGGTTAGTGCAGCAGGCCGGGCCATCTGATAGCTCAGACTCTGCAGAACACACAGGCAGGTACCTTCTAAGGTATGCTGGCCTAATTATCTCTCCTCACAGTTTTTAACCCAAAGGAGCACCTTTTTTTCTGGAAGTCTGAAAAAACCACTTTTGTCTGTCTTTTAATTGTAAATGCTGCAGCAGAAACAATCAAGAGTTGAAAGCCTGTGCTCCAGACAAAGTCACATTTTCTCTTCAATATGACAGAATCTAGAAAAAAAAATCAGGTAGAAAGAGTTTGGTCATACTGGTGCTAAGGAACAGTGCCAGGCCTTCTCCACTGGTCGAACTGCTGGAGGGTTTGGCTGCTTCTCAGAATTCCCATCCATGTGTAGATGGATGGTCTGGGAATGCCTTTGGGCCCACCAGCACAGATGTGAGATTGCAGCTCTCTTTAGCTTCTCTGTCTGGGCAGTCAGTGGGCAGGAGCTCTGAGCTCCACCACAGTGCACATCTCCAAGACTTCTGAAACAGTCTCCTTGGCTTCTCCCTCATGTGTTTTTTAACATTTCTATTCCTATGTATCAGTTCTTTCTAATTTTTTTGACTAATTTTGTTGTCCAGAACAGTTATGAAACACTACTTCTAGTCTCATGTACCCAAGATTGTACAAAGATATAAAGAGAAAACCTGTGTTTATTCTTCTTCCTTTATTTAAACATGTGGGACCATCTTTTCAACATGATAGAGTTTATTTTTAACCCTGCACTAATGAAAAATACACGGAGTTTCTGTTAGATTACTTCAGCTTCATCAGGCTGAAAAATGTTCGTGTATTGGTTAGGGTTGGTTTTTTTTCATTTTGGCTTTTACCTATCATATGCAACAAACAGGTTCACCCACGTTCTCTTTCGTGGAGCTCTTTAATCTCCTTTAGGGACAACTTGCAGTTGCCCTTTATCCCAGCCATCACAGTGTTTCTTCATGAGTGCTCTGTGTTGCCATCGAGTGAAACGTGCTTTGCTTGTTGTTACTGTTATGTTATTTTTGGGGCAGGCTAATCTTGCTTATAATTTATTTTCAGGGCCACAGCTTATTTCTTCATCAAATGCATTTGGTTTTGAAGTTCTGCAAGGGTCTACCCTGTTGCAGGGCATTCATTTTAGAAGGACTGCCTTGCTGGGCCTGGCTGTAATCACCTTTTTGGTTAGTCCTGGTGCATTAGGAGTTTTATACTGCAGGCTGCTGGTTTTGACTAGTGCAGCCCTGCCCTTTAGTACCAAGTCAGCCTCACTTGGCAGTGTTTCCCAGGTTACCCAAATGACCAACCCTCACAACTTCATTTACTCCAGTCTGGAATAATCCCACCACACCCATCAGCATCCTCTGTCCTTTCCTGAGCTGCAATCCCCAGTTTCTCTGGGATGTTGTGTTATTTCAGAGCTGTGTCTGTCTGAATTTCATAGATTCTTGCATACTGGAGGCTGATTATTGCAGAGCTTTCTCCACAATACTGTGTTGTTTATAAACCCACTTCATTTGGAGGTCCTGAACCCTTTCTGATTGTGGTTTCCTCATGATGGGCAATATGGTGCTTCTGGGATTCAGGGCCTGTCCTTCCTACCCCCTCTTTCTACTGCCTAGGCAGTGGTGGAAGACTTGTTTTTGGATGCAATTTAAACTTATAAAATCCCAGCTGAATGCTGAAGAGTTCATATTTCAAGTAATAAAATATTCATTTGTTCCCACTGACATTTTAAAACGCATTAGAGAAGCATTTATGCTGGTTCCCCCATTTGTTGAAACCTATGTCTAGAAAACTCCCATCTGGATCATATTTACTCTGATTTCTTCTTTCAAGACTTTGACAGTGATGGCTCACCTGAGTGAAATGAAAATGCTGTCTTTTGAAACTGATTGTGATAGTGAAAATTTGATTTGAAAGTGTAAAATTATTGTTGTTGTTATACTCCAGATGGCTGCTGATGTTAAATAAAGCACTACTGCCTTGAACCAGAGAATCTTGTTCTTTGAGTGTGACAGATGCCTCAGAAAGTTGTTACTTGGCACACTTTGGTAAACATTAAAGAGATAATTTTGGGTGAAACCAGTAATTTTGTTGATAGAAATATCTCACAAAACACAGAAGAAAATTCATCACTTCAGAGTGGAGTCCTCTAGAAGGAAAACATTTCTTTAGTAATTCTTAACAAACAAAAGAAAAAGCTCAATAAAATAGCTGATCTAATTTTCTTGTAAAATCCATGGAGACCTTAGGAAAATGTCATGGGTCAGGATGTATTTTCTTGCTAATGGTTGTGTGATGGAATCCGCACAGTCCACTCTGAGGGAAATACTGAGAAGTTTCCTGTAGGTGTGAGAAAGAAAACTTAAAGAGAAATTCTCAGTGTTGCCAGGTACAGAAGGAAGGTGTACAAATGCAGCTTTGCCGCAGAATGCTCTGGGGAGAACAATTGATACAGGAAGCTCTAAACAGTAACAGAGCTCACAAAGTTGCTGGAACTTGTTATTTTTTAGGTATTTCTAGTTGTTCTATGAGGATAAGGCAGTTTTTGGTTCACAGAATGTTTCCTCTGTATTTAAGCCCTTCTGTGAGGGAAGAAGTGACAATGTTAGGGAGGACTCAGATCTTTGTTTTCCTGGCAGGCTTGAAATGTTAGAAAATAAGAGTAAGCTGACTACTTCTGCCAGGAAGAAAAAGATAAATATCAAAACTGAGTCAGAAAGGATCCTCTATGCCACATCCAGAGCCTGAACTGAAGGTAACCCAAGAGCCAAGTGCACATTTGGAGCTTCACTAAGATTTGCTCCACAGTGTACTACAACCCAGCTCTTTGCTTTCTGATGCCTGCAAGCCATTTTCTTAGTAAGAGCTGCAGACATAATTTCATAACTTGGAGGCTGATGGCATGTGACTTTTAGGTTCCCAAGACACATAAAATGAAAACAGAATGAGCAGTTTTGTCCACAGATCCCTTTCTGCTGTGCCATGGCACTGGCTGATACAAACAAGGCCACAGCCACAGATGTGTGTTTGTGTTTACGTACAGCCCCACTTGCCATCTCTGCTCATTCAGTACTAAAGAGTGAATACTCACTAGGAGACAAGTGGAAAAGCATGAAATTCCTTTTCTGAGGTGCTGGTTTGCCCACATTGCAGGAATGGGCTGGACTCCTCAAGGCTGAGTCAGGATCACAGGTTGAGAGTGTACTTCATTGCAATGGCCAGCACATACCTGCTTGCAAATCTTTATCCTTTCTGGTAGGTTAGGTTCCTTGGACTCAACAACATGAAGTCCATATTTCAGTTTTACTGGTGGTGAAGCTGAGGTACAGAAAATTTCACAGATAAAGACTAAGCAGCCTGGGAAGAATAAGATTCAGGCTGCTAAACCCACAGCTGCTGCTCTTCTGTCTACGCCAAACTGAATCTGACTCTGCCCTACATACATATGAAAATATTGTAGCATTAGGTTTACCTAAAGACTTTGGCAAATGCAGCCATGAATCCTGAAAAGCTGAAAACATGGAAAGGCTGCAGCTGGAAGTCCTACGGTCTTGGAGAGAAGTTGCATTTAGAAGAAAGAAATGTGTGTAGCATACTTATTCAAGAATTGTAACAGCTTAAGGACTCTTTTGTAGAGATAGTGGGGCACTTGAGTTGTTCTGCTCTGTGAGATCAAAACTGACCTTGTGTCCTCTCACACAAGACATGTATTTTTTGTTTTCCTCAATCTGAAAGGTGACTCTTCTCGAAAATATTTACTGTCTCCCAGCAAACAGTGACAGTGCTGGGCAGGTCTTGTCCAGAGAGCAGAAAAGTAGCTGAAATGTCAGTTTTCTTTAATTTATTTTGCTCCATCCAATTTACTGTGGACAAGTAGCTGTATACTTAATAAAGCCATCCACACAAAGGAATGTCATGTCACATTCGTGATGAGCTACCCACAAGCAGAGCAAAGTGTTCGTGTGGGATTGTTACTGATGAAAAATTCAATGTTTATGACAATCCAGGGTGCTCTGTACTATGTACTGACCCTAGAAAACAGAATCCACTGAAATGGATGCAGGAACATTTGTCAGAGTCATGCTCTGACAAAAGAGCATGCTAAACTAAGGTTATGATTCTCAGGGAAACAATGAAGCTCATTCTTAGAAAGGAGGAAAGAAATGCCTTTCAATCTACAAAGCTGACTCAGAAAATGACTATGCATGTCATAAAGCATGTTCATACAACTCTTGACATGGTTTACAGGCCTCAGTTCCTTTGTTCCCACTACCTTCAAGCCACCTCATTAGCCTAACAGCAATTCACCACCAGAAGCTGCCCCTGGCAGCACCAACCACAGTGCCCTGACCTAGAGAAAGGTGCACATTTTGCACAAAGTGATCCCTCGAGGCAAGGAGCTGCAGGAGCAGCTCCAGCTGAGCTTTGCTCATCAATGCTTTCTGCCCGTGTGTGGCAGAGGTGCACAGACCCCGTGTGTGCTGCAACTTCAACCTGCAAGTCATTAATGCCCCTGTCTGAGTGAGCTCTGGGCTGGCCCCACGCCTGTGCCACAGGGAGGGGATTACAGCTCTGTTCCTGCAGTGTGGATGGAGAGTGCACAGTCAGTCTGCTCCTGTCATTCCACTCTCACCTCTGCTCCCTTTCTCCCTGCTCTCTCCCTCTGCACAATGTTTGCATGAAAGTGGTATCTGCCACCTCAGTTTTACATGTAGAGAAAGCTATTGAACCATTTCCGAAAGAGAAATAAAATTTCTGTTATGGAGGATACCATAATACATCACACGCTAAGGACATCCCTGTTCAAAAAAAAAATCTCATCTGTATCCCTTATTCCTAGAGAAGTTTCATTAAAAAAATACCCTTAGTTAATTAGATCTGTAATTCTACAGATAAGACTATATGAGGAGTGGAAATGTTTCAACAGACTTGTACCTTCCATTTGATTTTTCTATTTAAACAAAGAATTCATGATAGCAGCTGCTCCAACATCACTACTGAACATTAATATTGGAGCATGAATTTTCACAATTCTGTGTGCACCGATTTCCTGATGTGTTTGAATTCTGAAAGATGAAAAAGATTTGGTGTATTGATTTAAGATGTCTTTTATCTTTGTAAGAAGCATACAGTTTTTTCTTGCACCAGCACTTTGTCTGGGGCTCTGCTGGGAACGCTTTTACAATTCTACCATGTTGAGGTGATTTAATGTTTTGAATTATTTCAGACAAAAGTCCAGAGGTCAAACTTGATGATCTTGATCCAGCTCAGGATATCCTACAATGATTCCACGATTTTCTGTAAAGTGATTGATTTGAAAAGTGGCTAGTGGAGCAGATTCTGCAGAACAGAAGTTAAATTATTCCTAAGGTCAGGTCACACAGGAAAAAAATTCAATCCTAGAGCCATAGGGAACAAATACTCTTAAGCATTCTCTCTGTACAGCTTTATTCACCAGCAGTGTCATGTTGAGCAAGAAGAGCAGCTCCTGAGCCTGGATTTCTCACAAAGGAAACAACACTTCATACAGTATTTTCTAGAATCTCTCACAATCTCCAAGTTTCATCTTTCTTTTCTTTATTAACCAGGGTTAGCACAGACTGGAGTCTCTGTTGCTTTTGTTCAATGCATTTGTGTGTTAAAGGTAAAGGGCACAGTAAATGCCAGCTTTGTATCATTTACAGCTCTGATCTCTGAAAACAAATAGACTCTTTATGCGTGGGAACAGTGACAGCCACATCCTGGTCTTCATCATGAGCAATTGGGTGTTCCATTTTACCTAGAACTGGAACAGCTGGTATGAACAGCAGCTTAAACTCCAGGAAAAGATGGAAAGGGATAAAGAATGGTGTGACTCAATAGGGCTTAGTCTAACAGGAGCCTAGAATAAAGGAACCAGATGAAATCTGCAAGGAAAGCAACCAGAGGAGCCTTGCATAATTGTCTCTACAGGGCTGAGAGGGAAAAAAAAATGTTTCAGATAGATATTAAGTACCTACAAAAAGTAGGCAGAGCTATTCACACTGTAAGAGTCAATTCCAATTTCAGACTTATCAGCAAGACAGTCCTGGCCTCCAAAATGTTCCTCTGTTTCATTGTTAACCAAAATGCTCCTGTGTGTGTCACAGCTACATGTGACAGAGGAATTAGCAAATGGTGCTAATGGTGGGACTGAGAGAGCCTCTCACTGGTGAAGGACACTTGGACAGGAATATGCAAGAGTTAGGTGACTTGCTTGTTGAAAACAGAAAAGGGTCCAGAAGAATTCACATCATTTATAAATGATGTAAAAACTTGCCTCCTGCTCAAGCACAGTGGACATGGTGAGAAATCTCTGAGACACATAAATCACCTCTACTTTCTGGCATAATGCTTGCATCATGTGAAGGAGAATGCTGAGTAGAAATATTCACAAACCACCCAGGGAACACTGGGGTTTGTCCTTACACTAAAACATTGAGCTTCACTGCTAAATCCCTTTGCCTTTGTTTTCCAGTTTGTAATGCTGGATGATCACCTATTTGGAATGATGTTATTTAACCATAAAGGTATTATTTGACAAATGCTTTAAATTTTTTTAGAATTTTTACCTTTTTATGAAGTATTGTGTGGCTTTAGTGCTGATTTTCCTAGAGCTAAAATCCCTTCCTCAAGCCATCTGGGGGACATCAGTTATCTGAAATTACCATATGGCACACTCGTATGCAATCCAGCAAGTTTTTTCTTTGCTCTTTTGAAAATGTTGACAATTTTGACTTTGAGAGAAATGTTTAGCTATTACTCATTAATTTTGAGAGTTGTGATAAAAAGCTGTTTCATCTCAACGTGAGAGCACCATCTAGAGGCAAATAACACAAACTGTAGCACGAACCCGTACCAATCTCTTAGGTAATTATGTTTTCCTTCAGAATTCTAGGGGCTTTCAGAATTATGTTCAATGTACTTTTGATAAATATTCCCAAATTGACAAACACTCTCAAACAATGCTGTTTGAGGTTTGCAATTAGCCAATTACCTACAGCTATCCAGCCACAGAAAGGGTCATTTCGGCTTGGTAGGTTCATCCACACCAGCTAGAAATGATTGGCTCAAGACTTACTGGCATCAATAAGAACACCTGGAGAGAGTTTTTTTTTTTAGCTGCTAGGCCATGGTGAAGCTCATTCCACCAGGCCTTCATCATGTTTCTTTTATTAAGCAGCTGGATTATTTAATTAAGCTTTAATTGCTTTTGCACCTTCACCTAGCTGTGCAGAGATGCCTCAGATATGCATTTTATGGCATTATAGTCTGCTTTATAAATTCAGTGTTCCCACTGATACTGATGCAGAAATTCTCAGTGATTTTGAAGATTCCTCTACACCAGGGGGATGAATTATTGAGCCTCTTGTTTCCATCCTCTGGGATGTCAGTATCTCCTTCTCTGCAATCACAAAGTAATGTAATCCAAAGGCAGGAAAGGTCTTAATTTGATTATTAAAATACTTTTTACACTTTGTACTTCTAGTGCTTCCTATGTGTTTGCTAAGGAGGATAAGATCTAAGTGGTCATGTATTGCTTTTTCTTCTAGGTTTTGTGCCTGGAAATCCTGTGGCCTGCACACAGCACCTGCAGAGGATTGAAGATGCAGCTCAATATGTGGCTAAACTGGACTTAACTTCCCCTGCTAGGAACAAACATCGCCTGACAAAATGTCACAACATGCACTTGTTCCCAGTCCTTGTAATTCCAGCAGAGAACAAAATTACCTTTGGATGTTGCAGGAGATTTAAGCCTTTTCTGGGACGGCAGTTGAAATTTACTTGAAGGACAATTCCAGGTTTGAAGGACAATTTCAGGTCTAAGGATACCAGAAGATCACTGAAACCAAGGATATCCAGTACAAGACTTTGGAAGGGACTATTTCAAGAGCATGTAGTGACAGAACAAGGGGGGAGTGGCTTCAAACTGAAAGTGAGTAGGTTTAGATTAGATATCATAAAGAAATTCCTTGCTGGGAGGGTGGTGAGGCACTGGCACAGGCTGCCCAGAGAAGTTGGTGCTGCCTCATCCCTGGGAACGTTCAAGGCCAGGCTGGATGGGGCTCTGAGCAACCTGATCTAGTGGAAGGTGTCCCTGGCCATGGCAGACAGGAGGGAACTGGATGATCTTTAAGGTCCATTCCAACCCAGGACATTCTGTGATTTTCTAAGGATCAAACTATATCCTTGAGGATATATGTGGCTCTCCACAGGGAAATCAACATAAAAGTTTGTCATGTTTAACCCCAGCTGGCAGCCCAGCCCCACACAGCTCCTTGCTCACTCCCACACCAGTGGGACTGAGGTGGGGGGGAAACCAGAAGAGTAAAAGCTACAAAACTCATGGGCTGAGATAAGGACAGTTTAATGGGGAAAGCAACAGCTGTGCACACAAGCAAAGCAAAACAGGGAATTAATTCCCTGCTTCCCGTGGGCAGGCAGGAGTTCAGCCTTCTCCAGGAGAGCAAGACTGTCATGAGTAAAGGTGACTTGGGGAGGACAAACACCATCACTCCAAATGTTCCCCTTTTCCTCCTTCTTTCCTCTGCTTTCTATGACACCACATGGTCTGGAATGTCCCTTTGGTCAGTGGAGTCACCTGTCCTGGCTGTGTCCCCTCCCAGGCACCCCCAGCTCCCTCACCAGCAGAGCTCACAAAAAGCAGAGAAGGCCTTGGCTCTGTGCAGCCCTGCTCAGCAACAACAAAAACATCTCTGTGTGATCAACCCTGTGTTCAGCACAAACCCAAACACAGCCCCACTCCAGCCACTGCAAAGAAAATCAACTCTACCCCAGCCCAAACCAGCATAAAGATATGCAACTGAAATTTTATTCTTATTGGGAAATAAAAAACTGTCAGGGTACTTGTTTTCTGCATGCCTTGGGTTTTAGGGGATGATTTTTATACTGGAACTAAGGAGGAATGAAGAAGAAAGTGGGAAAATTAACACAGATCAGTGGCTCTCAAGTCTTCTACATTGGATCAAATTATATAGCTCAAGTCCTAAGAAAGTGGAGAAAAAACATTTTCAAAAGCTTCTTAATTGCATGCTTTAAAAGTATTAAAAGTTATATTTTCACAAAAAACATGTGACAGTTCTGAATTAGGACCAGTTTGGCACGGTCTGTTTCCAGACTGAACAGATCTTTGGAGATTGCTGATTTCTGAGGTTAAGACTTCACTACTGTACCAGAATACTGATGTAAGTGCTATTGTGTAAGCTACTGTGTGAATCACTACCACTGCATCTTGCTTCTTACATCTGATTGCTCTCAAATACTTACAAAATTTTTCATATAGGCCCAGTTTCTGCTGGTTTTTTTCTGCCCAGAAATCTGTTAGTCTTTGCTCTGCAGCTGATTAGAAATGCTCCTATGCCTGATTCATGCAGCTCAGTATTTGTGGTAGTGACCCAGCTGGGAGGAGAAGTCAACAGGAAGGTGGTAACATTCTAAAGCATTCTTCCTAAATCCGTAGGAGTTCACCTGTCAACTCCTCAACTGAACAAGAAATCAGCCACATCACAGTCCAGACTGAGCCTTTGTGCAAGCACAGCTCATTGATTTCATCAGGATTCCTGCAGGGTGAACTTGGCCCAGTTTCTCTTTGTTATCACAGTGACTGAGGGAAGGTTCTGTCACACCTGGGCTGCACCACGAGCAGCGTGGGCAGCAGGCAGAGTGAGTGACCCCACCTGCAGGGCTGCATGCAGCGCTGGGGTCCCAGCACTGCAGGGACATGGACCTGCTGGAGCCAGCCCAGAGAGAGGCCTCCAAGGCGATCAGAGAGATGGAGCATCTCTCCTGCGAGGTGTCACAGGCGTATTTTATGAAAAATCCTTTTGCCAGGATCTTTTCTCCTGAGAAGCTGGGAAGCTTCAGCTTCTCCATGTTTTGCTGCTTTGGAATGTGATTTGGAGAATTGTTTACCAGCAGTGAAGTTGTTTTTACTTGATGACCAATGACAGCCACCTGTGTCGAGGCTGTGAGCAGTCACGAGATTTTATTATCATTCCATTCCTTTCTTTTCTAGCCTTCTGATGGAATTCTTTCTCTCTGTTCTTTTTAGTGTAGTTTTAGTATAGCATTTTAATATTATATAATATCATAATATAATAAATCAGCCTTCTGAAACATGGAGTCAAGATTCTCATCTCTTCCCTCACCCTGGCGCCCTCGAACACAACCACAGTGAGGGAAGGCTGAGACAGCTGGGCTTGTTCAGTCTGGAGAAAAGAAGGCTTTGGGGGGATCTCCTTGCAGCCTGCCAGTACCTGAAGGGAGCCTGCAAGAAAGATGGAGAAAGATTATTTACAGGACACAGGGAATGGCTTCAAACTGAAAAAGGGCAGGTTTTGATTGGGTATTAGGAAGAAATTCCTTCCTGTGAGGGTGGTGAGGCACTGGCACAGGTTGCCCAGAGAAGCTGGTGCTGCCCCATGCCTGGAAGTGCTCAGGGCCAGATTGGATGGGGCACAGAGCAACCTGTGATAGTGGAAAGTGTCACTGTCCTTGGCTGGGCTCTTTAAAAGTCCCTTCCAACCCAATCCATACTGTGATCCTATAATTCTATATTCTGTACTATCTGAGCAAATTGTTCAGATTCCTTTTTTCCTAGGAATAGGGTTTTGGGCTCTCTGTTTTCTTCTCACAAATGTGAGAGATTTGTTTCTCAATGGCGTGAATAAGGAACCCAATATTACTAGTTTCAGTGGCAGAAGCAAACCCATCCATTGTACACCTGCTGGTCCCCCGTGCCCAGGAGAGGGCAGCAGTAACAGAAAAGTATCTTTCTAATACATTCAAGAATTGAAGAATATCCATGTAAAGCTGATAAGCAACTTGCCCTCAAGATTCTTACCATTCTTCCTCATTTCCCCAGCAAGTAAACCCCTATCCTTGCTGGTAGTACATGGGACTATTGTATCTTTTATTGTGGATATCATCAAAAGAAACAGCCATCAAAAAGAAGGTCCCTATGCCAAACATCACTTAAACCCTAAGTTCCAGAACTTATAAGAGTTAGAGGAAGTTTCTTAGAAACCCATGGCCTCCCTAAAACGTCACCAGCTCCTCAGGGACACAATTTACAGACCTTTTATTAAATTTAAACTTGTGTGGTTTTGAACAATGTGAGTCCATTTATGATGTCAATACACTCACATCAGATATCAGGATTTAATAAAAAACTTCCTTTGCTGAAGCTGAGCTTCCTGCTGTGCCCTCCTGCCTCTACAGCATCTAAAGAACTGTCTTTACCAGGGAATGCCTGCTTGCCTCTCAAAACAGAAAGCTGGGAGCTGGGGAATTTGATCTGTAGGCCAAATTCTCCTTCTGAGATCACTGGCACAGAGAACATTTCCCAGCAAGAACGTTTGGTTTGTGGGAGCAGTGGAACCTCACACAAGAATCTGTTTAAAACTGTACCAATAAAAACCCCCAACACCCTGGCAGTCTGCTTTCAAAAACCACCCAGGAAAATTTGGTCCATTGAATTTACACTGAAGGAAGCCACTGCCACTGAACTCTTGGAAGTGTTCTCACAGCTGTTTTGGGTCAGTAAACTTAATTATTCAACATTTCAGGCACCGTGTGCATACACTGAGCAGACAGAGAAGCATTACGAAGCGGCTGCTGCTCCTTGTTGCGTGTGTGATTCGATGTGATAAATTCAAACTACACCTCCTCCCGCATAATCTTTTGTACTTTTGCTTTGTTTTTCTGGTTCTGAAACAGATATCTGGAAAAATCAATTAGATGTACAGATGTAATGGTAAGATGAGGCAAGAAAAGTGCATGGTAGGCAAAAAATGACCTTTGTGATACCTCCACCTCAGCAGATCTGCTTTTGATTGCAAATATTCATGACTAATGGCATCATTTTAATTATAATGGAACACTTGTTGTTGAGATGCTGCAAATACATCAGAATTTCAAAAGCTTTTGTATTCAAATGTTTTGCAAGTGCTTGCTGAAACTCCTTGAGCTGCAATAGTTTTCTACAAAACTTGCCAAAGCCAACTTACAGCCAAAGTAATAGATGATAAAAATTCTAAATGAGGTGAAAGGCATTGATGGAAAAGCTGTTTAAATGCACAAGTGTTCTTTACATAAATACTTTCACTTATTTTTTTTTTCCATGTCTGGATTCCTTTCCTGATGAAAACAGAATGTGAGGGGACAAAATCCTTGTGGGAAACTCATGCACCGGTGCATATCTCTTGACAAGTGATATTCTTAGGAATACAGAAATTTCTAAATCAGGCCATATTCAAGATCCATCTCCTGTGTCTGCCACTTATTAGCATGTTCAAATAATTCTGAGAGTTGAGGGAGGCAGGCACTTCTTTGTTTATGTTGGTTATTCTTGCAGTGGTTTCCATTTTAATTATTCAGGCAACCAATGTACCTAAATAAATCTTAGTGTTGTAAAATATACCAGATCACCCAAAGAGCCTTTTTCAAAGAGAGATACAACCTGCCCACTGTCCCCTGGAACAGAGGCTATTTCTATTCAATGTTTTGCTTAGTGTAAACAAAACTAAATACTGAAGATCCTCTACCTACCTTACATAACTTGATTCTTCTCCTAGTTACTGCATCACTTGGCTTATAATTAAGTGGCATTTAAAATGCCTGGTTCAGTTTCCTTTGCACAGCTAAAACTTGATTATTTTCAATCAACCTCACTCTATATATATCTTTAAACATGACATTTGCTTTCTTTTGCCCCTTGCTTTTTATTTTTCATTGGAAGCTGCTATGTAACTACCTCAGCCTAGAATCCTTTAAAAAAACCCAACAATTGCTTCAGAGACACGGTGGGAACTGTGATCTGAGTTGTTTGCACGTCTTTCACATGTTTTTTCCCTTCACTTCAAGAAGGATGAACCCAGAAACTGCAGATTAAACATTTTCAGTGTTCCTATACAATCACAGCTTGGGCTGGATTAGTGCAAGATATTCACCTTGCCATAGTGATGGCTGGGCAAGGACTGGCATGAAAGATCACTGCTGCTTGAAGTCTGGGAGAATCTGACTAAGGAAAAAAGTTTTTCACTCAAAGGTAATTAAACAGGTTGCCCAGAGAGCCTCCAGGATTTTTTTCTTTGCATATTTTCAAGACCCAACTGAATAAAGCATGCCGGGTCTGAATTAATTGTCAACCCTGCTTTGAGCAGGCACTTGTGCTACAGGACATCCGAGTATTTAAGTGTTTCTAGAAACATGAGATAGCTGAAAGCCTCCTCTTTTAAAGATGTTACATGGACCGTGGTCTCTTCTGAACACTGATAAATTTTAAATGCCCTTTGCATTTTTTCATGGTCTGTGCTCAAAAAAATAGAAATGTGAGCTATTTCTGTGGAAATGCAAAATATTGACGTGATATCATCACCTAGTTAGTCTAATGCTATTTACAATGCAGGCACAGAAGCTGAGCTAACACCTGTGTCTCACCATCACTGGAGGGCTAGGATGCAAGTAAATGCCTGTGACAAAGTATTTATCATACTCGTGCAGTGACATAATACAGAGAAGTGTTTTATTACATGGAGGTGGGATTGGCACCAGAAATAACAGCTGTCAGTGTGAGACTCTCCAGAAATCCAAGAAATGACAATCATTCCAATCAGTGTTCACAGTTTTGCAAACAGCTTTTACATCATGCTTCAAAAGAGCAGAGTTATAAACTAAGCAGAACAATATCTATTCATATTTCTTCAGAAATATGGTATGTAGTGTGCCAGAGGGCTGATTGTAGATTAGGAATAAAAATCCCAGAGAGAACCCCAACAGAGACAGATATAGTGAAGGCTAACGGAAAGAAAATAAGTGTGTCTGGAGAGAACAAAACATTGACGCATGTAAAGTGAAAATCTAGTAACACCCAAGAGGCTTAAAAATGCAGCCAGCAAATGTTGTGTAACTCTTCTGTGAAGATCAATACAGGGAAGACAAGATGAGGTTGCAGCCCTGGCAGAGTGGGAAATCTGTGCTCTTGCAGGTGTCAGGCCCCTTGTGCCAAAGCTGGTGCACATTACATAGCAGAGCAGCAATAGACTGGCAGCCCCATGGCTGGAACACCACTTCTCCCACCAAACCAGGTCAGCTTTTGGTCTCCACAACTTTCCATGGTGCCGTGGAAAGGTGTCTCCACCCATAGGAGTGATGCAGGGACACTTGGGTGATATTTCCTATTATTGCAGGTAGATTTCAGCTTCGAGACTTGTGCACATAGCTTTTCCTGGTTTTGTTCGATGAGAGTTACCACGAGCAAGAGACCTGTGTGACAACACAGCTGTAGGGAACCCTTTCCAGGAGGATCCTGTTCTCTAAGTATGTCCTCAGTGTGATGAGGTCATATTTGAGCACGTCCACAGATCTGTCCATTCCAATGCACCGTCCTCTCCTTGCATTAATCCGGGTGCTGGGCCACCCTGATTGCCCAGCCTGAGGAGGCAGGAACTGGACACACCTTTGTGAGCATTAAGGACTCCTGGGGTGTTCTCTTTGCAAGCACTTCCAACACACAGCTCCCCTGTAGAAGGTCCTAAGAGTTTTAGAGAGTTAGGATTTGATCCAAGAACAGCTTTTTCACTCAGTATATTCTAGGTCCAGTGGCTCCTTTAAGGACAGATTTCAGAGCTCCAAGATGAAATCTTCTTTTTAAGTAGATGATGCTTGCTAAATGCTAATGGTTTCCAGAGGAAAAATCCACTTCTCTGGCTTCTCAGGCAACCTTAAGTTCAAGGCCAGCCTTGCAAAGGTGCACCATTCTGCTTGGATATTTGCTCCCTAACTCAACCATGTGCATCCACCCTAGTGCATCAAAAATATGCCTTTTTGACCCTACCCTGCTGCACTTTAGAGTCATAGTTGTACTCTGATATTTCAGACCTGCTGTTCTTTTTAAATGTTCTTTCATAAATATCTGCAACCAACGCCCAAATCCTCAGATGCTGAAAATGAGCATTTGCTCCTCTGAGTTGATGTCAACCTAACAGCTGCTCCAGCAAGTGCTGAGTGTAAACCAGAGGGATGCACTAATTTTAAAGTGCTGGAAAAAGAACCCAATGTGCAGAGTGAATGAGGATGTTTAGAGAACAGAGTTATGTAATTCATCTATTTTGGGGATCAGCCATCCCCCAAGTTCTGGAAAAGGTAACTGGGTTGGGCTATTTATAGAGTCTGCTCCTGCAGTTACAGCACGGAACAACATTCAGCTCAAGCCACCTTCCCTGTGCATGCCCCAGGTGAATTTATACATCACAAATGTCGACAGATCTCTCAGATACAAGGAGATTCAGGGGTCCAGGATGCACTCCCACCTCAGCATCTGTTGGCACATTAGCATGCCCTATTTCCTATCAGCTTCTGACCATGCCTTGGGTTTTCAGGTCATTTGTATTACAGACACACACAAAGATCCCTTTTAGGCTTCCTGATGTAGGAAAGAGGAGAAGGGACACTAATCTTGGGAAAACTAATGCAGCAATTTCCTGAATTATTCTGCTCTGTAATTTCACAAGGCTGCAAGGGAAGCTGGCTTAGGATCCTTCCTTCACATGATTCTCTGTTTCTAAGATGCATTTGTAGGATCACTGCAAAAGTGTGAAGCACATTGTTACTGCTACAGGGTGATAATTGTGCAGAATTAATGAAAAACTACAATCTGTACTCAGAGTCCTCAACCTTGAAGTCATAGAAAATTGTACAAATTGCATGAGGAGAAGGAACAATTTATGGAAGGATTGTATAGGCTAGGACTGCTTCTTATGGATTCTGCTTTTTAGATATAAATATTTGAGTATATATAGTAATTGTTATCTTCTCTCAAATGTTGAGAATGAGCCATTTGTTTTGGCAGTTGGCAGTGAGAAGAGGGTAGAGAAGACAATAGGAGGAAATTTATCTGGGTAATGGTGAAAAGCCTAGTCCTAATAGAGGTTTATCCAGAAAAAATTAATTTAAGGACTGGATTCTATAGGGTTCACCATTTTAATAATGACTAGGAACCATGGAAATTGAAGTGATTGCTTGGTTAATTCTTACCCTCATTAGTCTATCCCATGAGACAGGGAGATCACAGTGAAGAAAAAAGAATAACAGAAAATGAGGGCAGAAACACAGGGTTAGGTCCTCAATTACTTATCATTCTAGTTTGTCATTCATGCCCAGTACAAGCTATGCAAATTTTGATTTTTTACCTAGTCCAAACTGCAGAGATTAAAATGACAATGTGCAGTGCCTGCAAGTGGTGATCTAGGCCCTTTATAAAAAGCAGAGAAAATTAAGATGAAGAGCCTGAATGTCATATGGAAGGAGACACAACCTATGAATAGATTTCAGTGGAGGCAAATCAAAGAAAAAACAGTTAAAGATGAAAAATTTTTAATTGAGATAGTCTGTACAGCATTCATATAAGATGCTATGCTTCTTGGTGAACTAGATTGTCAGAATTATGACTAGAATTTTCATGTTAGTACTGATATTTCAGGAGATGCTACAAACAAAAATAGTTTTGAGAAAATTTCTGATCAACACCGGAATATTTTTTTTTAAATAAAATGAAAATAATATGCATGGATTTAAAATGAAGAAAATTATTAGTTCAAGAATTTGATTTTGACAAATATGAACAGTCCAGCCAATAATTTAGTGTGAAGTCTGTATTAAATAAAGCAGGAAAAATACAGAAAATATGTTATCCCTCTAGCAAATAATATAAATATATGTAAAAGTCCATTAAGAGATTATAATGAAGAAACTTCAGGTGAAGACACATATCTATGGAGTTAATTTTTGATAAGTATTCACCTAGAAGTTTTCATTTAAAGGGGTTTATTTCTGGGACAAGAAATAAAC
>VYZP01024228.1:70198-83278 GCA_013400635.1 Hypocryptadius cinnamomeus | reverse complement strand
ATTTTACTTGCTGCGATTTATAGCTCAAATAATGAAAAGCTTTGCATTAAATACAGCATATTTTTCATTCTTAGTATCACCATTATTAGAGGGTCTGCATCTCCTTGCATGTTTACCTAGCACAATATTTTCTTTCAAAACCCAAACAATGATTTATGCCAATTCTGTACATTTATGAATTTTTCAGCAGCCTGTGGACTAAGATTTTTTCAGGATAGTCACTGGATTGCAGGAAAGGTTTGAAATGTCATCCTCCTTTTGTGAATTGCACTTGTCATTCCCATGAGATTTCATCAGGCTCCAGACTGCTTGCTTGGGTGCTATCTGCTCATCTGCAGTGGCTGCAAAAATAGGGGAATATGAACTTGAGCTATCTTTTCAGGAGAAAGGATAGAAAAATACATGGCTACCTGCATAAAACCTGCAGTCCTTCTCTGTTTTATCCTATATCATCCTGAGTGTTCATGGTTCTTTTATGCAGAGCTGGCACAATCATTCTCACACTAGTTTTGGTAGGTCAAATCTGACACTTGCAGGTGTCTGCTGTTCCTAATATTTAACTATTCAAACCTTTTTAGTATATGTCCTAAATGCTTTTTAAATGTTGATTTTATAGAATGTGCATGTGTGTGATTGTGTGTGCACGTTTTTACTTAAGAAGAATTTTTACAGATTTTTTACTTCCTGAATCCCGAAGTCTTGAGTGAAGTGCTTGAGACTGGCCAAGGAATGGGAGTGGATTTTAGACTCATCCCATTTCAATATTAGATGCATTTCCCTCTGGGATTACTTGTGCTCCAAGAAGTGCTGTCCTTGTGTGGCTTGTCAGGGATGCCAGGGTGGTTTCAGGGATGACACAAAAGGACCTGAACCCTTGTTAGGGCTCCGAGTGCCCTGCATGGCACTGGAAGGGAACTCAGGCCTGCACAAAGCACTCAGAGACAGCAAGGGCCTGGAGATATTCTGGGCTATATACAGATGTGTGTGAGTATGCATGTGCATAATCCAGTTTGGTGTTATCCCCAAAATCCAATGATCCAACAGCAGTTTTGTGTACTGTACCAGCTTCCCGTCTACTGGAAAAGGTCATAAAGTACTGTATTGTTCATTACAGCATTGCATTCAGCAGAGCATTGACAGCATGGTGTTTCAGTGACATGAGGGCTAATATTTATTGATTTCTGACTGTAAAATAACTTACCAGAACTTTACAATCCAAATCAAAACCTAGACTTACACTGACAATTCTATAGATACTTACATATTTAGTGTACAATTCACTAACAGAACTTTAAAAATGTGCCAATATACACTTGTTGAAACTAACTATGGCTTTTCTTATTGTTCAGGATGAACAACAGCATTTTTGTTACTGACCAGTGAAATATGTAGAGACTCAGAGGTAGCTCTCCTGCATGCCTTCCCTTGACAGCCATTTCAGCATTCCTCCAGGCTGCTCTGGGCTGCTTCACCACGCTTCAGATTCTTCTCATGAGAGAGAGATGAGGTAAGCAGGAGCCTCCATCTGGTCTTCAAAAGAGCCATGTAATGCTATGTGACATTCTAGGCAGCCATCCTACAGGGTGGCATGCAGAGAGCGAGCACTCGTGCATTCCTGATCCCACCAGCAAAGCCTGCCATGCCCATCAGAGGTCAACAGGGAAATTCTGGGATAAACTGGACATGGCTGAGTTACACTGAGGGCAAAAGGAAGTGTCCATTCATTGCATGTGTTCCATTGAATTATTTAACTCTAGAAATAATCTGGGTCACAGTTATCATGACAGTGTTCAGTCCATCTCCCCAGGTAAGTGAACTTAAAGTCAGGTGACTGGGACTAGAATCGACCAGCTTGTGTTCTCTCTCTGATCTTTCCCTCAGTGATGTTTGCATTTTATCCATCTTTGTCTAAATGCCCACAGCCTAGAAAAAAGCATCATTGGTATATACTTTCGTCAGAAATAAAACAGGGAGATTTGGGAATACTGGGATTCTCAAGTGAAAGATTTTATGTAACTGGAGAAAAGATACACTGGTAAGCAATTATGTCCAAATGCACAGTTGGGAGTAGCTGCTGAGACCAAATTGTATGAAGACTGGACACAAACTAGAACTGTGATAGGTAATCTTTTGAGAAATCCTTGTGCTGTTTTTTATCCAGTTGGAAACTGTCATGGGCTTGAAGCTTCATCTGGCTGCATGAACCCAAAACCCACCTGAAGATGCCCAACATTGCTTACATAAATTACCAGACATGCTGCTGTGGTATTTGAAAAGCCACAAATCTTGTCAATCAAATGAAGTTCTAACGAGTTTACTGACTGTCACTTTGGCCCTTCATTGTGTCAAGACAGAAACATTCCTTGGACACATTTAGAAAGTTGCCTCACCAATCATCCAGTGTGTCATCAATTACTTTGTTCCCCTGCTCAATGACCTACTAATATTCTTTAAGCCATAGCTGCAGTTAGAAAGCATTTTATCTGGAGCTACCCTCTGGAACAAGCAGTGTGGGAAAAGTGCTGTTGGAAATAGCACTGCAGGAATCTGACTGCAGCATTGAAGCCTTAAATCTAAAGAATGGAGACTTTTTTAGGAATATTAATACATCAGATTACATCATTAATTTTTGAAAATGTGCTTTAGTCACTGAGCAGTACAATTCTAGAAAGTTTTGTGTCCTTTAATCATATTCCAGTGATGTACCTCAGGATGTGGTATAATATTTTCCCATGACAAAATGAATAGAATAGGCAAAAAAAAAAGTTTAAAAATAATTCAGGACTTTTGCAATATGGTCGTTGTTCACCTACCTGGCCGTATAATCTGTCTCATTGCTTTCCCCTTGTTTTCAGCCCTGGAGTCTGATTACATCCAGTGGCACAAATTCAACGTCAGTGGCACAGCAGCTGCAAACAAAGCAACAGGGATTTCTTCATGCCCAATTGGTTCAGGTATCTGTACAATCTATAAGGGAAGGTCAGGGAAGGGTAGGATGTTGGCTGATCAAGAAAACCTCTTGTCAGAGGAAAAGGCTGTGGTCAGCTCTTCCCTCCCACACTGTGGTTCCAGCACAGTTTTCGGGTTTTCAGGCCTCTCCCTCATGCTCAGAAGTGCCATGCCCCTGCCTGGTGTCTGTAGCACCTCCTGGCATGGAGAAGCCTTTCCTGTAATAAACTTTGGAGAATGTATTATTATATATGTCTCATGTCCATAGAGCATTCTGTGAGTTTCTGTGAAGGTAGAACACCCTACTCAAGCTTAGATCTAGCCTGAGAAAGTTTGCTGTTGTGCACGAAGAAATAGTCACACATGTGAACAAAAATCTTCAAAATATTTTTGTATTTCTGCCTATAAAGGTGCCCATGTTTCCTTTGGGCACTCAGAATCCACCGTGTTTTCCCTCTTCTTATTCCCAGAGGAACAAGAATTCCCTTCCATAGGTCAGGTCTCATTTGTAGGCACAGAGAATTCCTAAGAACCTGCAGATTCTTTCATCCATACTTTGCCTTTGTATTTATGTGTACAGTCTTATACCTACAAAATATCATGAAATGCCTTTCAATTGAAGAGATAGTATTTAATTTTTCTATCTGTTGTTTCTTTTTTGTGGTTGTGTCTAGAAATTTGGGTAGTCTTAAGCCTCTTACTGAACAGCAGTTCAGTAGTTGTTAGCCCTGGTTTCCTGGGATCAGTTCAGTAGTGCCCAAAAGAGATCTGAATTTTTAAAAGGATGCTTAAGACAGGGAAAAAATGGAATCTGAACATGAATCATCCTCTGACTGAAACACTTGAAGAGCTCATTACCATTTTCAGCCCCTCATTAAACACTGGATACACTGTGTCCAAACAAAAGTGCAAAAAATTACAGTATCTGGTAAAAAAACTGCATTCACTTGGTCCATTATCTGCCATTCCCACATTCAATATTTCAAGTTTAGCAAACAGGGATGACATTGGATAACTTATTAGCAGCTGTATTTTCAAATACCATAGTTTCTGGATATGAGGGAGAATAATCCATATCCAAATCAAGTAAGTTATTTTTCCTGCATATGCCCATTTTGAGCTGCCATGCAAAATTTCTTTAATTACCCTCACAGGCTCTATTTGTTTACAGATAATGGGTACATACTGAATATTTTTATTTTTGTGTATTCACTCTCCTGAAATAAACTGCATCTTTTTCAAGGTATCAAGTTAAGCCATCTTTGTTTGAAATTTTAGGTACGACCCACCACTACCTTTGAATAAAAATGACACTAAATTTTCTAGCACTTGTCCTTTACTTCAGCCTTTGCTGTCACATGCTAAAGGTCCCATATGAATGCCAGGACTCTATAAAAAAATTATTTTGAGAGTTTCATTAAAGGTTTTTCATATGTTAGGGCAAAATCTAAAAAAGAGAGTTTTCCATTACCAGCTGTGTGGAGACTTTAAAACCCTTGCCTGTTATGCCATTCCACCATACATTTTTAGTCACATTATGCCTAGGATAATACTTTAGTAATAGTTTAGTCATGTTTGAGCCTTCAGGTTAATATCCTGGTGTTTCCAGGAGATCCAAATCTCCTAATAAAACATATTCCCATGAACTCCTGTATGCTGCATTTAAGGGAGGGATATTGCCAGCTGACAATGTAATGCTGGAAGCTGTCTTTACTCTGTTTTCCTGAACTTGTTCAAGTGAATTGCTTCATTAATTCTCACTTTACTCACTAATCTATAGACTGAAGGAACCATGTGATCTCTAGAGCCTTTTGGAGTTTCTGGTTCTTCCCTCCCTTTCCCTGTGTAATTTTACAACTCTATGAGATACAACAGGTCCATAACATAAGCAAAAAGCATTCATAGTAAAAGCAATAATATTTTACAAATTCTGGGTTACAATGTGTAAATGCAAACTGTTTTTTGTTTGTGGATGCTTGCTTGGGTTTTTTGGGGAGAAATACACTGGAAGTCAGAAGAAGCATCTAACACAGGAAAAAATGTCTTGCAACAAAAATAATCTTTCTTCATGGATATGGGAAAATACTGCTGATTTGTACATTTCACATCTTAGAAAGCAGGCAGAATTTTATATTTCTTTCCCAAAACTTATAAAGTCCTAATTTTTATATCAGCTGCTTCAAATGCCTTCATTCTACTTAGCACATTTGGGATATTCAGGGCTATTCACAGACATAGGTAAAACAGAGCAGTGAGGGTCTAACAAAATTTCAGCAACTTTTGAGTGGCACCAGCTTCTCATTAAAAACTTGATCCTCTATCATTCTTGGGGCTTCTGCTCCTTACTAGTAAATAAACTTTATATCTGACCTGGAGTGACTATTCTTATTGTCCACAAATATTAAAAGTATTTTCTTTTCAGTATTTTGTAAAAATATTTAGTTGTAATCTTTCACTTGTAGATCACTAATCTTACTGTCTCACTTAAGTTTTACCTGCTTGCATTTAACAACTCAAAGTTTTCTGTGCAAATCCTTCCAACAGCTTCAGAGCTCACGTTTTCTTGGGCACAATTCTGAATTTAAAAGTCAAACTTCCTCCCAGCTTCCCAGGACTGACTTTCTGTTGAGGCCTCTTTACCCTGTAAATGAAATGTCAAATCAACGACAGCATCTGAGGGTGGGTACATGAGGGTCAGGAGGGTGTGTGTGACAGTGACATCAACTGAGACAATAAAAGGGCTTCCAAGTTACTTAGAAGCTCTATTTTAAAGTTACATTTAAGGGGTCCACTAAACCAATTCAGTGGTCTTTAAATACACTTGACATCAAGAGACAGTCATCTGCTGACATACCCAAGCCAGAAATCTCTTGAACATTCTATCTGGTAAGTATACTCTTCTTTTCTCCAAACTCTCTGGAAGACTTATTAGAATTTTTTATCATTGATTCTTTACCCATTTTTGTGTTAGTTTCTTTTCAGACTATCTTAAAAAATAAGTGAATATTAGTAAGATCAAACTGTTCTGTTATCTGAACTAAATCTGTGAAATGAAAAAGTCAGAGAGAGACAGTGAGTGAGAAATATCTTGAAGTGAATTCAAGTCCTGAATTTATAATCCTGGGTTAGATGGACTGCCAGGACCTCATTGATACTGTCATGTAAGAGACCGTGCTATAAATGCTTTTCTGACCTAGAGCAAAGCTGCAGAAACCATTGCAAAAAAAAAAAAAAAAGGCATTGTGGAGTTTTATATCTCTTCAGTTTCAGTTACTCTGTTTCAAATTTTTTAAGTGGTAATAAAAAGATGCCTTTTCTGCCTGCCAATACTGAAAATCCAGACTAGAAACTGGTATTGGAACTGTGTTGTTTTTGCCTGTTGTAGCATTATCAGTGGTAAATACTTTCTAAATATATTCCAAATGGCAGTTCTGATGATGAAGTAAAAATCAGAGGAGAAATGCAGGATTATCCCTGATGAAATGAGGGGCTTAATTCTGATTTTTCTTCTGTAACTCAAGTGGGACTGGGATAACTCAGTAGAGTTATGCTTCTATGAAAAATTGTCAGGGAACGTGTCAGCCTCTTCATTCAAAAGAATATGCAAAAGAAAGAGAGAAATAGAGTAAGTTTTATTCTATAATTCTTTTCATTTGGATAGCTATACACAAGTGTTTCACTGGACTTGAAGGCTACAAAGTCATAATGATGACAATAATAATAATAATATTGGAAGAGCGTGGTGCTTTTCACCCAATTATCCAAGAGATAGGCGCCTAGATGATGATGATGATGATGATGATGATGATGATGTAGGGCAGCTAAATGACCAAAATTCTTGGAGTTGCCCAGGAGGTAACAATAAGTTGCTCGCAAAACGAGTATTAGAAGTAAATCCTTCATTTGCATTCCTTGATTTAGCCTGTTTCACAAAAAAATATCTTTGAAAAACCCTTGTCCGATATTTTTCAACTTTTTTTTTCTAATTTAAATTTGTTTGGAACAAACAGAAATAACTTGAATTACAGACTTTGCATGTATTCGTTTCTACCTTTGCAGACAAAATGACTTCTATAAGAAACCTGGCCCAGGCTGCAATCATTTTATGTGCCATGTGCTTTTTTACAACCTCTGATGGAAGACCAATGGTGTAAGTACATTATCTCACACTGGATGGCTTTTGCTGCTCCTGAGAACACAGTGGTTTGTCTGTGCATGTGTGTGTGAGTTCTGTCCCTGCTTTGGAACCCCTTGGCCAAGCTGGCCAAGCTCTATCCTCTAGGAACAGCTATACAGATCTCAGACACTCTGAGAGTATATATATTTTTTGAAAATAGGCAGCTGAGTAGAGGGATAAAAATCATGTAAATCTTCTCTCATTATTCAAATTGGATAAGCTCCATGTCTTGGGGGTCTACCCAGGTGAACATCTTTTGTACTGTAAGAATCTAGCTGTGACTCACACTTAGACACTAACATCCACCAGCTGAGACACAAATCCACAGAGAATCATGCTTCCTTAGCTCTACTGATCACAGAAAAGTACCACTGAACAAATGCCATAGTTTCGTTGATCACTTACCTAATATAAAAGCCCTCAGCTCCTCTACAATAGCTGAATTAAATTATAGGAACGATATTGTCACAAAACGGAACTACTTCCCACTTGCGATGCCCTCTCACTGATATATCCATTACCAATAACAAATCACCCCCCACTCTCCCTCCAGCACCAAAGGGATATCAGGGACAGCCAAAGGTGATACAGAGACTCCATCCTCAGAAGGCATGACAAGACACTTCATTATTAGAAATCTACAGTTCTTATAGAAACAATGGTGGACCTAAGGCCTGATTGGCCTTTAGGAATCTTCTCTCACATTATTGGTGAACGATGAATAGCACACTCTGGAGAATTGTATCTATAAACAATGGTTACAGAAAGAGAGATGATAATTGTTTGAATTCTTTCCTGCAAGTTTCCCACAGTTTCTACACAGCTTCCCAGGATTTTCCTGGGAGAACCATGTCTCTCTCTGTTCAGAGGATATGTAATTACTACATCCTTCTTCTCTCCAGATGTCATTCTATGCCTTACAGATCAGCCAGGTAGCTCCTACATCTACAGATTGTGATTCCTTACAAAAGGTCCCAAAGCTAGGCCTTTGAGCCAAGTTCTGGAGCCCAAGAAGGGCTCCCATGGGTCTCTGTCTTTGCTTTTCTTTGCTGCAGGAGAAGGTCTGTGAGTGAGATGCAGCTGATGCATAACCTGGGCGAGCATCGGCACACTGTGGAGAGGCAGGACTGGCTGCAGATGAAGCTGCAGGACGTGCACAGTGCCCTGGAGGACGCTCGCACCCAGAGGCCTCGCAGCAAGGATGACGTCGTGCTGGGCCGGAGGCTGCTCCCGGAGCACCTGCGGGCAGCAGCGCAGAAGAAATCCGTGGATCTGGACAAGGCTTACATGGATGTCCTCTTCAAAACAAAGCCATAGTGAGAGCAGCCAGAGCCTTGTGTCTGTCCACGTGAGCACATGTCTGTGTAGCATTGATCAAGTAGGGCATTTCATTCATGTTTATTCCAGCTGCAGTAAGGATTAAAGGCTCTGTTCAAGGCTGTAGCCCCGCTGAGTGAGACATTTCACAACCAAATAATAAATGTATTTACAGTCTACCCAGGACCACTGCTGGGTACATTTTGGCTGATGTATTTCATAAATTGCCAGCATAAAAGGAAAAAGAAACCCAAATCAGTAAGAAAACTGGAAAACCGCTTAAGGCCAGTTCTACAGCTCTTACACGGGCAGTATTTGTGTGTAATCACCAGCCCTGCTTGTACTGTTAACCAGGAAGGAATAAATGCAGGGGAGCCTGTCTCCAGGAAAGGGCCTAGGGTTAAACTTTGTTTAACTTTGTACTAATGGAAATACATAAATTAAACCCACATCTATTTTCAGAAGAAGGCCTAAAATCAGATGAACATTAATTACATAGCAAAAGCTGCATGAAAATAATTTAAAATTAAAGACTGCAAACAGAAAAGAAACAGGATAGGAAGGCAAAGCTTAAGATTTAAGTACAAAGGGATACAATTAAAACAAATTCTGAAGAATTTTGCAAAATACAGAAACTAAGGGAAGGTTTGATTACCTTCCCCTCCTCCAAAAGATGAAACCCTATAATTAACTGCAGAAACAGTGGGAGCAGAGATGGTAGCACATATGTAAGCATGGCCCTAACTATAGAACTGGGAAATGATTCTACACCAGACAATTACAACTGAAACAAAAATCTTGTGATGTATACTTTTTCTCTAGAAACTATCTGTCTTTGAACTTCTGTATGTTGTGCTAGGCCTCATGTGTAATTTTTTTGTGAGACCAGTGGCTCTCATGAATGAAATTACTCATTTCCCTAACCAATTTATTGTAGAATTGGGATCTCAGTTTTCTAGACATCCAGGAGAACCATTGACATGCAGAAATCAACCAGGGAGAGGAACCATTAGCTGGAGTACATTCAAACTCCAAGCAGGACTCGGAAAGAATTGTATAGGGAAAAACCAATTATTGCAATGATTTTAAGAAGCAGCAAACACAAAATTTCTTTGCATGGTGTATGCACACATGTGCTCAGGAGCCTCAGGCATTTCGGATGAATAAGAAGGTTTTCCCAGCAGGAATACTGGTGGGTACCTCCACATCTGCCACTGGCAGAGCTCAGACCCAGATGAACTACTGCTCTAAGCCCAAGTGGATGTTCCCAGGCTGGCTCTTATTTGTTTGTTTGATGTCTGGCACGCCTTGGGGAGCCTCACCAACCCCTCCTAACACCCCACAAATATAGATGCAACCTGCTGAGGGCTAGAGATGTGTTTGTAAGCAGGGACCCACAGCCCATCCTCTCGGCCATCCTTGCAGCAATGCAAAGGCCCTGATGCTGGGAGCAGATGGCACAAGGGTTCTGTGCCAACTGTCTGGCTGTAGGATCGAGGCCTTAAGGTGCACTTTCTATTTATTCTTTAATCAGGCATCTGTGCTAACTTCAAGAAATAAAATTGCATTTTTGTACCTATGTCTCACTTATATATTACCAAATAAAGTGGACCAAAAGCTCTTGGACGTTATTTTAAAGCATGAGAACTGACTGGCCTGTGACTGTTTGCATATAATTTAGCATTTGGAGTAAGATCATTAAGCCATTTAATTTTATGACAGCAAAATAAGCACAAAAGTAATGATGAGAGTAATTCTTATTTTCCCTTCCATTCTTCCTGCATACAAAAATCACAATGGTGATTATACAAAAGGTATTTACCTAGCACAAAACTATTTATGTCCCCTTGCAATAATGACACATGCAAAAACTGTATAATCTTCAAGTGCCAAAATCATAACCCATTTCTTTTTAATCTAAACAAAACATTCTATTCTGCAAACAACAATTCCTTCCAATCTTCAGCTATCTAATAGATGAATGATGATTACAGAAATATTTAAACTTTCTGTACACTTACAGTATGACTTTTCAGGACTACAGACAACATAGTGGCAGATTAATTAGTGCTAGGTAATGGCCATTAGAAATAAGATGTAATATTAATATAATTACTAATTATCTACAAAGTAGATTTATTATAGCTTTTCAGCTTAAAACTCTGATCAGTACAGCAGCAGTCAAAACAGCAAAAGGTTCAGTGTGGGGCAAGGATGTTATCAAAAATAATCTAACCAAAAAATACAAAGATTCATCTTCACCTGGACAAATGTGCAATTTTGGCCATCTCTCTTTCATAGATTGAGGGGACCAGAAAAAGGATGGTGAGAAATTATAGGGCCACTGAAACACTTATATATGATAATAAATCTCATCATAATAAATTGTAACAACAACAGTCAGAAAAGAAATAAAAGAGGCATGATAAAGATACATCAAATAACCAGTCCAGATGTGGCCTCATTAGGGTCGAGGAGAGGGGAAGGAACACCTTGCTGAAAAAGAGCTTTTTTGCCAGGTCCTGTGTCCTTGAAGGCCTGTCCTGTGCATATGCATATTGACTGTACATCTGTTTTTTATAGAATTCTCAGTGAAAATCAATTGTGTCTCTCTCTGTTGACTCATTGAAAAAAACCACCAATATCAATATTGATCCTCAGGAGAAGCTAAACAATAGCACATGGAAAAAAAAAACCCCAACAAGCTCGTGAAAATTGAGCAAAGCCAGAATCACAAGAAGTCACAGAGAAACAAGACAGACGGTGAGATCTGTAGGTAAAACCTGCTGGTATTTGACTGATTTGGCTTTCTAAGATCCTCCTGACCTTGCCTGCTGTAAATGCTTGTGTTTGGTGCTGCTTAGTTCACCACTGGGTGTGTGGCATCTGACTCCTTGCCTTGTTTGCACATTCTGACAGCTTTTGTGCCAGCTGCTTTCCCCTCATTGTTCTGCGGCTGGCTTTCTAGAACTGGGTGGTTTGTCTCTCTGGCCATTGTTAAAGGATAGAAAAGAGAATTCATCTAACAGATTCATGGTTTGCTGTCTGTTGCAGCAAAGCTGCCATCCTTTATGGGGTATTTGGATATGGCACAAGTCCTTGCTCTCTCGTCCCCTCTTCCCCCCTGTCCCCGATGTACATAAGGATTTCTGAAATCCTTTCCCCTGGTATGGAAGCCAAACCTGCTCATATTTAATAATGATGCATCAGAGAATATTTTAGAAAAAAGACAAATGTTTTCTTTAGATGTGAATCTACCTGGGGCTCAGCATTGAGTATTGCCCAGTATTGGGTTATTCTCCCTCCTCCGTCCCACGAGGAGTGGGAAGGGTTTAGTGCCACCTGTGACACTTGAGTACACTGAGGGTGCCTAAACTGTGGGACGGGATAGTTCTGCTGGGGTCTTATGGAATGACAGCCACGTCTATTAATTGTATTCCTAAACAGACTGCAGATTACACAGACTCCATATTTCCTCTAGGGCGGTACAAACATACAGTTGTAATTTAAATCAGGAATCAGTTTTAGGATGAAAGTTGAGATATTAGAGACGCCAGCTCACCTAGATATAAACTGTATTATATGGCAGCTGGCCCGCTATCATCCCCTCAGCGCCGCTCTTCAGAAACCATTGCAGCTCCACAGAGGAGATCTCCACAGAGGAGATCCCGGCTTTTCAGGGGAAACCCGGGTCTACAAGGGAGACCCCGGCTCCGGAGGGGAGATCCCGGCTCCTGAGCAGAGATCCCGGCTCCACAGGGGAAGCCCGGCTCCTCAGAGGAAATCCCTCCGGACTCCTCGGAGGAAATCCCTCCCTACTCCTCAGGAGAGACACCGGCTCCTCAGAGGACACTCCGGCTCCGGAGGGGAGATCCCGGCTCCGGAGAGGAGATCCCGGCTCCACAAGGGGGACCCGGCTCCACAGAGGAGATCCCAGCTCCACAAGGGGAACCCGGCTCCACAGAGGAGATCCCGGCTCCGGAGTGCAGATCCCAGCTCTACAAGGGGAACCTGGCTCCACAGAGGAGATCCCGGCTCTTCGGAGGACATCCCGGCTCCTCAGGAAGACATACCGGCTCCCCAGGAGGAGATCCCGGCTCCCTGGAGGAATCCCGGCTCCTCAGGAGGAGATCCCGGCTCCTCAGGAGGAGATCCCGGCTCCCGGCCCCGCCGTTCCCCATGGCCGTCGGGCGGCGCTCGCTCTCCAGCACCGCCCCGGCCCCTCAGAACGGCCGCCCCCACTCTCGGCGGAGGGTTGCGCAGGGGATGTATCTTGTTTATACGCGACTTATTGAGATTTCGGTTTTGTTAATCCATGTCACTCGCCGCGGTATTTTTCCGCTGGGTTTTTATTCTCAGGCCGCAGGTCTCCCACCCTCATCCCCCGCGCGGGAGCCCCGGGCCCCTGCCTGGCAACGGCGTCCGGCACGCACCCCGCCCCGCTCCGCGAGTCTCGCGAGATGCGGGCGCTGCCACCGCCTCCTCCGCGGCGCGGGGGCGGCTCTCGCGAGAGCTGGCGGCGGTGCCGGGCCTGGCGGAGCGGCGGCGGGAGGCAGCCGCGCGGGAGCCGGTGAGCGCGGGCGGCCGGGTGCGGCTGGCGGCCCTTTGGCACCCTTCACCCGGCATCCCGGGGCTCC